>WBNP01000584.1:724281-741648 GCA_013401095.1 Passerina amoena | reverse complement strand
GTTTCCAACATGCTGTATTTGCCCAAGGGAGACTTGGATCATGTACAGATTTTGTTCTGAATCTCCAGTAATTCTCCCCCAAATTTCCAGTGTCTGTGGAGTTACAACATGTTCAGTGCTATACACCAACACTGCAAACACACAAAGGATAAAGGGAAAAAATTTGCTGCTCCTAGATAATTCTTTTCCATTCTGAGGGATCCTTCCACACACATCTGTGTGATTCAGCCTCTGAACATGTGAAAACCTTGCACCAGGCAGCTCTCCTCTTATTCCATGAAAAGAACATTATGGGAGACGGCAATCATCATGCATTTTCCATATTTCCTATTGGCTCTATGTTTTGTCTAATCAATCTGTCAGAATGTGCACAGAACATGAGATCCCGTCTCCTCTGGAAGTGCATGTCATTTGCTATCTGAATAAACAGGTGAAGAAAAGTGAAACAACCCCAGTGGTGTCAGGTGAGGCAGTATTTCTGTCATCCTCACAATTGGCACACTAATCAGAACCGTGAAACCTTTACACTAAAGCAAAAGAAAAGAATAAACTGGCTCTTGACATCAAACTAAAAGCCTTATCTCTACAGAAAAGCTCTGCAACAATGAAAAAAGCATTGCTGGCAGTCTGAGGCAGCGCCTGCATGCAGCAATGGTTTATACAAGTGCAGACAGAGCAATTTCTAATGAAGTAAAAGCAGAGTGAAATGGCCTCTAACCAACTCCACGGGCAGCACCACGTGTGTGGTACATGCAGCGTTCCCTTACGAGGTGCACTGAGCCATGGCAAACGTGCATTATTTTACAGAGATACAATTTCACACACAAATTGCCATCCCTCTGGTTCCTCAGCCATTATTGCAGTGGGACAAGTTTACTCAGGGCTGAGTTGAGTCTCTGAATTTTGAACCTGTCTCGCCCTTTCTACAGTTTCATCACATTTTGCCTGAAAATAAGCTAGAAGGGCTGTGTCTCCCATTCTGCTAACCCTGCATCTCATTTCCTTTCAGCAAATTTCCACACCACTCACAGGACACCATCTATCTTACAGTCCCTTAACTACTTCTGAAATGAAGACATACTGACAAAAATACATGAATATTCATGAGATGAATATTGAAGAAACTGTACGTTTCTGACATATTAAAATCAAGTCACTTTCCTTGAATTAGTATGCATGACTTTACAGGAATTAAATGAAATGGGGTAGGTTAGAATAACCTTTCATGAGGACCTTTAACAGGAGGATTCAGACATGATAAACCTGCAAACATGGCAGCCTTTGAACTTGAGGTATGTCAGTGTCAGTGGGTCAGATTTTGCAGAATTTAATCCTCATAAGGGGAATTCTTACCAAAATAATTTCCCTCTTTGGATCTTACACAGAGCAAAACATTTCTGCATCCCTCATAGAACTTTATAGTAAAAACACAGTAGTTCTCTGTACTAGAATTCTGTGCTCCTGTCCTATGCTTTGGGTAAAGTGTCTCATTTGTACCAAAACACCAATAAATCCTCTGGTGTTGCCATAAGCAGGATGCCAATCAAAGCCAGACTGAATCACAACATCAGCTTCCCCAAAAACTTAGTTGCAAAGAAAAAAACCTAATTTGACAGCTTCCATGCATCCTGTGTTCAACATTATTTAACTCTGCACTTCTGCTTTTGCCTCTTAAGCACTCTGCATTAGGAACCATCAACTTCATCTGCACATTTTAGCATTTTTCTTCAGCACTTGGGTGCTTCTCCAGGAGAATTTAATGTTTCATCTTGGTTTGTGTTCCCTGATAGCTTGGCAAAACGGCTGAGGCTTTCTGATTTGCTCCTCAGTACTTCAGTGTCTTGCCTCAAAGCCTCTCTTTTCTGTGAAGCTCCAGTGCCACACTTTCAGTGAGCACACTCCCTTCACCCTGGCACGCTGCCTTCCTATTGCAGCACACTCATCTCCGTGCTGTGCACTTCCAGCCATGCACCTCTACAGCCAAGTCATCACATCCAGGAGATTTCCTCCAAGACTCTGCTCTGATTCTTTCCCTCTGTAAATTTACAAGGCTTAGGGCAGACACAGCTCAGACACCCAACGCAGCTCCCAGGTAATGCGACGTGTTCTCCTCCATCCCTCCTACCTCTCCAAAATAAATGGGCAAAAAGGAATGAATGAAGGAATGATCCTCAGCTGCTGACACAGAAAGTTAATGCACTGAGGTTTGCCCAGCTTGTTCTCTCTTTGTTATTCTGATACATCCAAAACCCCTGGGAAGAAACCACCATGGGAATTTTGCTGCTCCTGGCTGGGTCACTGCCCAGTGGCACTGCCACCAGTACTGCTGGTGCAGCACTCCTGTTACTGCTGTCATTATTTTGTGTCTGCATGGAGCAATTTCACTCCTCTTTTTCTGTGTTTTCAGACAGACACTAACAGGAGAATGACATCAGGCTCCATTTCTTTCACAGCACATCCGAGGCTAGCGTGTCTCAGTGATCAGTGCTGGAAAGAAATAGTCACAAAGAATTCCACATTTTGACAGAACAACTCTTCCTGGGGCAGGAAATGATTGTTGCATGAAGAAAATATACTAATAAAGATTAATTAATCATTTTTTTTCAAAGTTGGTCACTTCACTGAGCATTCATGGAACAGTCAGTACATTAGACATTCTCAAAGCAAAGCAAGCATCTCCTAAACACTGAAAATATTTTTTCATTGAATGCACCAAGTTGAATTTTTATATATGTCTGAAAAAGGAGATACTGTAACTTTGAGTGGCATATGCTAGATACAATCCATGTTTTTTATAAGTCAGTGCAGCTCAAAAGACATCAATCAAGATGTGCAGATTTATATAGCTGCAAGAAAGCTTTATACATATATGAAAGTTTACACGAGATACTGTAAATATATTCAGCTCTCTTAACGCTGTATTTATTTTTGTAGGGAATTTTTTTTTTTAATTCCAAGATTCCTTCCTATAAATAATTCTTTAAAAAAACGGTGGCAGGTTTGGGTTCAGTTTTTCCCCTCATCTCAGTGATCCATTTGTCAGAGTTCCACCAGTAAACCACTGGTCAGTGAGATGAAAGAATCACATCAAGTCTCCATCACAAGCTGTCCAACCTTTAAACCTTATTCTTTGGTAAGTGCTGGGCAAGAGAAGCAAGAAAAATACAACAAGCAATGAACAACATTCTTATTATGGCCCTCATGATGTTCTGAAAGCAGCAGGGTTTGGAGATAATGGCAACATGCAGCTATTTACAACTTGTTAACCTTAATGTTGGGCTTGGAGAGCCAAACTGTCTGTGCACTAGCTGGCATCTCTCCTAAAATCTTGCAAGCCTTTGTGAAGCAAAGAGTTCTAGGAGTGCAAATCATCTTTTGGCACGACGAGCTTTCCTAGCAAGAAATGTTCCTTTTAGGGCCCATGTCTGTGGAAAAGTAGGAGTCAGTGGGAGACAAACAGGCACAGAAGGGTGGCAGTGGAAGATGGAAATTGGCAAAATGCTTTCTACTCATGTAGAGAAATGACAGTCCACAAGTAAATTCTTGCAAAAAGAAATGTAAAGAACATAAGATCTAACATTGCACCACTGGTATTTAAGATATACCCAAACACAACGTCAGTACAAACACGTCACAAGGCTTTTTCATTAACCTCCCACCAACAGGCTGCATCACAAAAATGATTCTGCATGAATGAGTACATTCCTTTACATTTTGTGATATTCCAGTCTTATGCAAGAGCAGACCTGAAGTCTTTATTCTTGATTTACCTTTCTGGTCAGCCAGGCTTCTACAAACGCCATGGCTGAAGTCTGCTCAAGAGGATCCTGCATATGTGCCAGGTCAGAGATGGATTTTTATTGGGTCTGCCTCATGAAGAAGCTTGCCCAAAGCCTGAAAGTTTAATGTCCAGCTTAGACCAAGGACATAAATCATGCCTTTTATGGCCACAGCATGTCCATGCATACACATGGGCCCACATAGGCTTTCAATAGAAAAAAAAAACAGAATAAAATAAAATGCACATGCAGACACCTTGAAAAAACTACTCAGCAGCATATAATCTTTACAAAACATTAAGAAAATTCAGCAGAAGCATCAATCCTCTTGGTGTGATGGAATTTTCTTTGGAGCCCTGCTTATTTCCAGTCTGACAATAAATTCAGATTGGCAGTCATGTACTAAACTGGGAAGATGATGTTGTGAATGGCAGTGTCAGCTGAAACACACCCTGTTGATAATGATGAGGCTCTGTGAATCCAGCAGGTTGTTCTGCATATTATTTGCAGAGGGGGTGACCTCGTGGAAAGCTGAGTGGCTGTGAATCCACTGTTCAACAGATGCGGGTGGGACACAGTTCACATTTCCTCATTCTCCAAGTTCTCAGAGCATTTGTGCTTCACTGAGGAGCTACACCAACCAAACAAAACCAATGCCAGAAATTCACCCCAAGTACCACAAAACTGTCCTTCCCATTCCTTTCCTGGAGTTTTCTGAAGAAACAGGAGATATTTGGCTACAAAACATCTTCAGCAGAATCTTAGGTGACCAACTAAAATCTTTCAAGGATCAAAGTTTTTGAAAAATAAGTTTAGAAATACTTATCTGCCTTTTATCTTTTAGTGGTATATTCAAAACCATTCCCTTTATTGCATCTGTAATACTCCACATAAGAAAAAATGATGAAGCAATTTCATCACAAATGATGAGTTTTTAACAGCATTGCTGCTGGGTCAGTCAAGCTTGAGCGAATAGTCAAGGGTATGAAGTGCCCTGTGGAAAGGCAAACCTTTAACCAGGCCTCTGCTGTCACTTGTAAATTTACCAAAAAATGTAACTCCTTTTTCCTTTTTTTTTTTAATTCATTTATTCAATCTACAAACCTTTTATTAATTCATTTTTATTTCATTGAGGAAGTCAGAACACAAGACCCTCCAAATTGATTATCTGTGCAGGAAGGGGTTTTTCTGGCACTCCACTGGTTTTTGAAATCTAGAAATGAAGGAAACATTTATCTCAGGCTTCTTTCCTTCAAACTCAGATCATTGCAGTCTTACCTAAAAAATTCTCCAAACAGAGAATCTGGTTCTGATTTTGCAAACAGAATTACTTTAATCTTACTTTGTATTTCATTCCACAATGCAGCAACACAGATCATTTAAAGAGAAACAGGTTTTTGGTTTGTAAATCATCTTCAGGGCTTCTGCTCCAGAAGAAGTGTGCAGATCACTCACATTCATCTTCCCTTTAATGACTGCTCCCAGTAGAATGTTTACAGCTTTTTTAACCTGTAAATCTGATGACTCTCTCAAGAGATTCGTTAAAAACTTGAACAGGATTTTCTTCTCCTACAACAAACAATACTCTGATAACACTTTCTAATAATGAACACATTCCAAGGGAAATTGAAAATCTGTGATTTCCCTGTGGTTATAGAGCTCATACATGATATCTTTGATGGTAACTATACATTAAATTACACTCTCTTGCCTAGATATGCTTGAAATTATGGATATTTGATTTTTTTTAGGGTAATTCAAATCAGGGGAGGATCAGAACCACTGTGGTTTGAATTTTTGGGTACCATCTTTTATTTGCATAACTTTTACTGCAGTTGCACCAATGCAAAACAAAACAGGAACAGTTCATATACATGTACCTCACCCAGAAAATTCAATATAAAGTTTCTACAATGAACACTTGCAGTGTGTTAACAAAGAGAGCATGGACTAGGACTGGAGTGGTGTAAGTAGCTCACTCTGTATCCAAAGCCGACCATGGACAGCTCTGTGTCCTGTTCCTGACCATCACACAAGGAGTAGCTTTTGCTGAATTACCATCAGTTCATTCTGGTTCACCAGGGCATTTCGGTTCTAAATCTTTATCTCATAAGATAGCCCATCTCTAAATACAAGATGGAATAAAAGTAATTGGTAAATGTTCCCAGTCGGCGGCAAAAATAGAAACCAAAATGATAAAGAGTAACTGAAAACCAGTGCATCCCCTCCTCCACACAGGGAAAAAATGGCAAAAAATTATTTTCTGCTGGAGATGACTAATTATATTGACATTTTTTATATTCAGCACCATCAGGGTTGATTGTCTCAAAGCAAGCCTAAGCCCCACGTTAAACTACATTCTAAAAAGCAGAGTGCACGGTGCAGATCTCCTGCTATGGCTCAGGCTTTTCCTAAAGAATATTCTGCATATTTAGGAGGTTCTACAACATTCTGTAGATCAACACTTGATTATTAAATTTTCTAGTAATGGAAAAGCAGTCCCTATGTAAGGTACCTCCTGGAACTCAGGGAAACTTTGATTTAGCTTCTTGGCCTACCAAAGATTTCCCTGTACGCCATCTGCTCTTTTCATTTATTTAAAATCCACATCTGCAGGGTTCTGAAAATATCAGGCTGAGAGTGTCTAATGGTTCAAATGCAATACAGCCTTTACCACACGTTCATTAAGATAAACAAATCATTAGGATAAGCAGCTTTCATCAATGGAATCTGAAGGAAGCAGCCCATAATTGTCCAACCAACTGCATGCAGCAGACATTTATTGAAATATTTAGTAACACCTAAGTATTTTTTTAAGGGAAAATGTTCTTTTGCAGACAGCAGAAACAAAATGGTACAGCAAGAGTCAAGGATGGGAAACACTGAATGAGTACTTGCAGTATTCTGCTGAGCTTTCAGTGAAGATTGGCCCAAATAAACCAACACAAACCCACGGAAGTAATTTTTAATCTAAATTTCAGCTAAATTTAGAATAGGCAGTATTATGATCCTTTTAGATGTACAAAAAAAAATAGCAATGACATCATGTTAGACAGACAGCATGGGCAGTAAGTGAAAGTACCAGAAATGAAGCCTTAACAACAAAAATCATGAAATGCTTGTTCACGTTCATGCACCTTCCTCATTGCTTTCCAGTGAACAATTTTTGTTTGACTGCTTGTTTTGACAAATAATTCAATGATAAAACAACAAATAAATTAGAACTTCTGTAACCATAAATATCGTTTTTAGAGATTTTTTTTTTTATTTTATGATCTTTGGTTTCATTTGTAGGGATCTTTTATTATATTTAATCAAAGTACTTAAGTTTCCACCCATAAAAGCATTGTCTATTCTCAAACTGATTTTATTCTCGTATCCTCACAGTCACACATTGTTAAATCCTTCTCTAGAAACTGCATTTCTTGCATTTTTCTGTAGGGAATCTGCCAATCAACCTCCAGTCACTCTTGTAGTCAAGAGCAATAAACCATCAACATGAAGCATCAGCAGAACACTCTTCACAAATACAAACAAAATTACACTCCAGCTAATGTGTCCACCCCAGAAAACCCTCAGGAGATACTGAATTAACAAGTTTGTCTTACAGCTCTGAATGTCAACTAACATAAGTTTTGTAGGACTAAGGGAAAAGAATCAGTCTCAAGTTCTCTTGCCCTCAGCTCTGTTAATAAAGCTGAGGCTTCTGCTTTCCAGTTGGCCTTTAAAGAAGAACAAAAATGAACAGCAGGGTTTCCTCAGAAAGAGAAAGGAAACTAAAAAGAATTTTATAGATCAAAAGCAGTGCTTCAACCCGTATTCAGAAGGGCCCTGCACAAAGTGAAGAGATGACTTGTTGAAGGCAGCCTTGTCTCTATAACCTCAGCTGAAGGAGGCCTCCAAAATTACACCAAACAGCACATTGTGAGACAGGAATAGCAACCAGTGCTGAGATCCAACCCAAAAATAACAGCTCTCTGCTCACTAGCTGGTTTCTCCTCCTGTCCTGCCCCTCTCCTCTCCACCACCTGAACAACCAGAACAGCAAGGACAGAGCAAGCTCCTGAATTTGAGCGAAAAATCACAGTTGAGACAAGGCAAAAAGCAGTGACCTACATAGAGGAGTCAATGTCTTTTTATAGAAGCACAGGGAAGTTCAGACTGGAAGACCTCTGGAGAGTCTGCCTAGCCAAACCTGCTTCCAGCTTCTAAGTTACATTAGGCTGCTCAGGGCCTTGGGTCAAGCTTTGAACATTCCCAAGGATACTTCTGTAGATTAAGGGAACATTTTTGTAGTGAGCAAAAAGGAGAATCCGCTTCAAGTATTTCTTTTGGTTTACTACCAAGATTATCTAATGTGCTTGCAGCACTTCCAATCACCAGGAAACTCGGTGAATAGAGGTTTTACACTCAGGAAACATAAAATGGCAAAGGATCTAGTGCAAATTAGCATGTAGAACTCAGCCTAAAATCACTCTGATATCAAGGACAGCAGGAAACTCTTCATTTTGATGGAAATATGGGACTCCAAATAGGGCTCCCATTTCCAGGGTCCTTCAAAAAACTGAGTAGGACCTTCAAAAGCTGAGGAGGAAAGTGGCTGTTGCCAACCCACAACGGATTTGATGTTTCTCCCTCCAAAACTGTTATGGCTGAGGTTGTAAAAGCTACATCAGTCAAAGAGTATTAAAATAAAAGCAAAGGAGGGAAATCTGCCATAAATGTAGCTCACAAAATGATGGATATCATCCTAAAAGTGGTCTTATGGATCACAAAACAGTCTGTTAAAAACGTTAATTCCCTCAGCCCTCAGACTAAGAAATATCTGAGCACAACTAACTTTTGTGAGGCTCATCAACAGGTATTTTACTACCATAGTAACGCACTGAAGCTGTTTCCAAGAGCATCTTGAAATTTCATCATTTCCACTTCACTTCCCCTTAGAGGTTTCCAAAAGGCCTATTTGTAGTGCCACGGTTTTACATAAGTTTCATATGTACATGTAACCACCTACACAGCCCTTAAAAGAGGTGCCCTGACCAAGTTATCCCTTTAATCACTGGAGCATCCAAATTTTTCAGAAAGCAATTTCTGTGGGCTGATTAGTATCTCCATCAGCAGCGTCTCGCAGTTCAGCAGATCAGCAAAGCGATTTCTGCTTCAGTAATGACTGAATCAAGACACAGATCCAATACTCTGGAGTGACTGCACTTCCAGAATTTAGTTAATCCTGCAGTAGCCACACCTGCCAGCCTCTTCTAAATCATTTGCTCTAAACCTTTTTCCAATGATTCCTTTCAATGCTTTTTTTTTAGTATTTACAATACAATAGAGCCTAAAAGCACTGTACCTGCCAAAATGAATTACATGTAAGGAACTGAGACTCTCCACATTTTTTGCAGAGGCACGTTGCACAATTTTGGTTTCAGACATTACTTTTTAAATCCTCTTTTCTTGTTAAGTGCACTACAACAAAAGCACAAACACTGACATTAAGGGGACTTATAGCAAATGGCATTTTTATGAAGCCAGATAAAGTTTTCATCAAATTTAACAGGCAAATATTCTGGGGTTTATGTCTTCCCACTGATGTTGAACAATGACCAAAACCTGAAACCTGTAAGATAAAAAAATAGCCAAAGAAAGCAGCTACAGGACAACTGACCCAGTATTTGATGTTAAGCAGCCCCAAAGAGCAATAATACTTGCTTAATTAAGATTTATTTTTTGTATTTTAAAAGTTCCCTACCCAGTGATTCCAAAGAGCACTACTCAAACATGGAATTGGAACCAAATTCCATTCATATTGTCAAGAACCTCCTACTGAATGTGAGCTGTGGAAGGCAATACCATCACAAAAATACTGTCCTAGCATAAAAAAATTACCAGCACATTTACCTTTTTCTTCAACCTAATGGATAATACAATGGATTTCAGATTTAGCCCACTATTCTACAAGGAATCTATGATTTTATGAATAAAAGTAAATTATTTTCATCATAAATTCAGGTAAATTTCAGGCAGTTCTTTTCCTGTTTATTAACTTCCTTCAGTGTTTTAACTTCTGTTTGTTGTCTAATTTTAGATTAATGGAAAGTAGAGAGAATCTCTTTTTTTGGTGTATTTCTTGTTTAGTGTGATTGTCCTATATATAACCATGTCTTTTCCCAGTGTTGAGGGTTCCACTGCATTACCTGGACTGATTGGTTGATGCTTAACCATTTGATGAGCCACAAAATACAGAAAGTTAAATAAGAAGCAATTGGCCCCAAACTCAACCATCAAAGCACCAACTTTTCAGCTTCAAATAACAAATTTATTTCAAAGACAGTTGAGTCAGATTTAGAAGGTGAGAAAGAGCGAGCAGGAGAAAATTCAATTTACCTTGTTTTCAGGGATGGAAGAAAGCAGGAATTTTTGAGTTCTTCCATTAAAATACTCAGAACTCTTCAAAGAGCCCCTGGTTTTAAGCATCAGGGACGTCTCCCTTCCACACACAAGCTCAGGTTGCTCAGAGCCGCCGATGGCTCAGCACCGACGCAGCCAGAAGGGCTCACTGCTCACAGGGCTGCCAGCACTCAACACATCCCACCTCATTCCTCAGCCAGAACACAACAGCTCCTGACCAGAGACACAAGTGAGACATTTCTTTGAAAGCACTGAAGTCTTTGATTTCTGACTTTTTTAAGTGGTCAACTTTTTTCTTTTTTTTTTTTTAATGATATGCCAAGTGTCTTTTTTCTCACCCTTTCTAGCTTGAAACACCTCGAGTTAATGTTCTGTGAACTGATCTCAAACATACTTTGCATTCTGCTTTAGGGTACTCGCAGTTCATGAAAATGGTTTTCTTTCTCTAAGTGGATAAATCTAAACTGTTCAAGATACAACCTGATATTTGAATGAGCACATGATCAAAAAACAACTGTAACTGGCAGCTGACAATTCTGTCACTGTTCAAAGAGGGATTTTAAAGGAGTTTCTTGCTAAGAAAATGTGGTTTATGGTGTTCTCCTAGATATATTTGAAGGGCTTATATATGGATGGGGGAATATGTGAATACCAAAAATCTCATGATAGTTCTACTTTCCTAGTCATGATTATTCCAGATTGATTGCCTACAATTAGAATACACTTATTTCCCAGTATCTAAGGTCCCTTCTGTAACTTTCACTCCTCAGATTTCACTAATGCCATAAACAATTGCACATGTACAAGTGAATGGGTTTTGTTCCTGAAGTTTCTGGTGGAATCACAGCAGATAAAGAAGTAATAACTGCCAGTTGAGCTGCCCCTTGGTCAGAGGACGAGGCCTCTGTGACAATCTAGGAGAGCAAAACTCTTGATTTACTTTATATATCTCATTTTCTTCAATAAGTCATTAAATTACAGGTCTCCTGAACATGAATTTTAAACAGAGATCTCTAGATGTACACTCAGCTGACAAGCACTGCACTGATCTCCTGGAGGACAGTCCCAATTACCAAAACTATTTCAAAGCCCTTCACTGGAATCCATTCATTCTGGGAAGCCTCAAGTGAGGACCAGGTAGGGAGATGAACAGAAAATGAATTTTACATATTCTTTTCCCAATTTTCATCCCCAAAATTATTACTGTGTTGCATTGCACTCCTGATCTTGATTTACAACACACTGCCACGTACATTTTCCAAGGGTCAATTAAATGGCTGACATAGTGAAGCCACTACTCCCTTTAATGATAGCTTTAGTTTCATCCTTGTATCCTACATATATTTATAAATTACTGACAGCAACTATAATCTAAACAAACTACTACACTGAGGCCCTAAATCATTTGAGTTCGGAGTTATGTGTGCATGTTACAGTTCTTTAAAAGTCACCATTTAATGGAATTTCCAACCACTAGAGTTCCTCTGCCCTTTTCTTTAGGGAATGCTATGGCACTCTCTTTGGCTATTTAACAAGTCTAGGACTTTCATCAGAAACATCCCACAAGTCCTAGGAAAATCTCTTTCCAGTTTGTGAACCCAACCTGCACCTTGACATGATGCCTCTTGTTGAAGCTAGGCTCCGTTTCAGGGAGAAAAACACCATCACACCCAAGGAAAAGCAAAAATCCAGGTAACTGTGGGCCTGCCAGGACACCCAGCTCCACACCTCTCAGGAGACAGGGAGACACAACTTTTATAACTACAAGAGCAATCACAGAACCCGCAGAAATGACTAAACATGGGTTTAAATTATTCCTTCCATTAGCAGAGATGAAACTCAGTCATGAAACCTCCTTTCTCAGGAGGATTATTTAAAAAAAAAAAGTGACCTAATGAAATCTGTGTTCCAGGCTGGAGGGAGACAGTGGATTTTTTATAGTTGTTCCCTATGCTCCATTTGATGCAGTTCAGTCATCCCCCAAGCATTTCATAATTTCCCCAAGCATTCCATACTTTCCTTGGGGTGGGCATGCCTGTGTCTTGTGCCAGGGACTACAGCTGGAAACACGAGTGCATGTGGCTGCAGCGTGCCCACGTGTGAGAGCACGGATCCAGCACTTCATACATTTCCATACATATACATTTATTTATTTAACAAGATGGCACACTTGGTTAAATGAAATATGCTGTGCATAAACATTATAAACTTATACTTGATTTTTTCCCCTTTAGCATGTATTTCCTGCTACTTCAGTAGACAGCATCGAGCGTACATAATTACTAATTAAACTCCTACAACAATAATAAAACTGTGTCCTTAAGGATGTAACAGATAAACACTGATATGCAAACAGACTACATCACCAGTGACATCTTATTTCTAGACCGGCTTGGAGGAAGAAAATCTTCCCCAAAACAACCATATCACATCAAAGTAGAACACATGGCAAGATGTTCCCTTGGCAGGAAGACAAAGCAGAAGTTTCTGAGCAAGGGAACTGCCACATTAAACCCCCCAGCAATGGCTTTTAAAGACAGTGGGCACCTCTGCTTGTAATTTCACTATTGAATTTGGAAATCTCCAGTGGCTTCAACATTAATCTGTCTCTCTAACAATGCATTTGGCTCTTTGATTGTCTGGTTACTTAGGTTCCCTTTGCAACTTAAATTAAGGAAAACAACAACCATTTAAAAAGAGCTTCCTTGAAAGGGTAGTAAAACTGGCTGAGTTCTGCCACCCCTGCAAGCAAAACTGCTCCATAGCAATGCCTTCAATACCACATGGACATGCAGAACTCCTGAAGGACTGGAAGTTAAAGTATGTACGTAATGTAAGGCAAAAAGCAGTTCTGGAAGGTTCTGCACCACTAGGAATTTTTTCACAGATTGCAGGAAGATTTGGCTCAGGACATGTTGGATCAAGAAGGCTAAACCTTGCATAATCTATGGGAAATCATATATTTTCAAAGAGTGTCAGAAATCATTTTTAACAGGATTTCATCAAACACAATGACAACAGACTTCAAAGGAAAAGAATACTTAATTGTGACACAGTTTCTTACTTACTGTTAAAACTACCATGATTTGATTGTGTCCACAGACTAAATCCCACAGTGTTCTTCATCTGTATTTTAATTTTCACATTAACTTCTCCTGACATCATATTACTCGCCTGTGTATCTGTAAGGAGGATGAGTTTTCCAAGACCCAAGACAGACACGGTCACTGCTACTTCACCAAAGAAAGACAACTGCCACAAATTCCCTCAGCAAACTCTTTGCAGAAAGAGGTAATTGGGACAGAAGAATATTAATCTCCCTTAAGAATTTTTATGTAAATGGCAAACAATACTCATTTATTTCATCCAGTCTAAAATATTTAGAATACAGGAAGCTGCATCTTGAACCTGCTCCTTGAACCCTGGCATTACATAGCATGAGCAACTGTACTCCTGGATCTGCACGTATTTGTGACCCCAGGAAAAGGCTTTGGGAAGCTTTAGACAAAGGAGTTCTGCCGCTGTCCCCGCTGGCAGGCAGCTGAAGGGAAGCAGGATTGCAGGGCTGGCTGTCTCAGGTGAGCAACCTGGCCAGTGAGAGCAGCATCCCCCAAGGGCTCCCAGCACCTGGCTCAGACAATGAGCAGCATTCAAAAGTGAAAGGTTCTCTTTGGCTCATTGAAAGGAAAACTTCATGGGTTACAATACAAGGTTTGGAGTTTATTGTTCTTGCAACTTAACCCTCCAAAGAACTCCCTGGATCAGTGCCAAAGGCATTAGTTCTGACAGGGTGTGAAACTGAACTGAGATCTGACTAATTCCTGCTTGGAGCCAGTGCTGTCCTCCTTTATGAAAAGTCCTATTGACTGTTTAACAACCACAGGGTCCTTTAAAATCCAGGTAGAAACACTCACCTGGATCCAAAAGGACCTTTTGAAAGGTTTCCTGGGTTTTCTTTCCCTTTTAACCTCTCAATTTTTCATACAGGTGTTGTTTCCTGCTAAGCTTTCCGTAAGCTCAACAGTACCAAATGCTATTAGACTCCATTGTTTTGGATATCTGTTTTTTCTTTTTACTGTATGAATGTTCCAATTTAAGCTTGGAGCCGGTCCTTAAAGCAGCTATTAAATTCCTAAGCAAATGGGTGTTTTAATGGAAAGGCTGACACACTCCTGACTGTGGGAGCGTGAATGGCTCCACTATGAGATTACTCAAGTCCACCCAGAATACAAATGCAATACAGGACCACAGGTTCAGATCTTTGATCTCTTTTTTTGCAGAGGCTGTGATGTATAAAGCCAATTCCACTGTGCAGACAGTACTACACTGAATATAAATTATCCTTTAACTATAGAGAGGCTCACATTTAAAGAAATGCTTCAAGAATGAACAATGCAGCCATGAAGTAGAGTTCTTCTGTAGCAAAAATACACACCAAGATCTGCATGGATAACCATGGTTTCAAAGGACAAAATTTCTTCCACAGTTGTTATTTGATTAAAAAAAAAAGAGTAAAATCTGGAGTATTGGACATACAGAAGTACAGTTGGAGCACACTCTTTCCATTAAAAAAGCAAGCTAGGAATACTTGCTTTATTGCCCAGATTAAGCATCACTCCCCTAAGAGGCATAAAAAAATGATTTTAAAATGTGGAAACCAACAGTCTCTACTGAATATGGCTTGAAATTTAAACATGTCTTTTCCAGATACCTCTTTAGAGAAAGAACCTTCTGCCTACTGAGCTAACACTAAGCTCCCTGGAGTTAAGCCATGAATATTCTAAACCTATCTCTTACAATTCATGAAAAGTTGCCTTTTGCCAAAATAAAATGCTTAAGAGGAATTCAACATGCTTATACTGCTTCTCTTCATTTTATTTAAAATAAGTGTTTCCGTCTCAACTTTATGCCAAAAACACAGCAAGAGAGAGACTGAGTTCTGGAGATGTTACCTGAGATTTTGTACACAAATGGGAAAACAAATTCCTTCTGAGAACATCAGCTATTCAGGGTTGGTTTGCAAATTAGCATTTAACCAACTCTTTTGCAGCTACAGATAGGGACTGTGGAGGATTCTCACATGAATTTCTCTGCTGTTTATGTCGGTTTCTCAGGTGGTGCTCAGCCATGGTACATCCTCGCTCTGGGATGTTTCTCCGCACGCCAACTTTGTTTGTGCGTGTGGGAATGTTAGTAAATAAATAAATAAATAAACAACTTTGTTCCTTATCTTACCTCTTTTGACCTGTGCAATCTGGCAGATCAATGCTACTTCCACTGCAGACAAGCAAAAAGTTACAATTTATCTTTCACTTAATCTTTTTGTTGTCTTTAGGCTTCCTTTCAGTAAGGCTTGAAGAAGGTGCTCTTTGTGGCTCAGTTCTCTATGCCAGAATACAACTGAGCACAAAAAGAATGCAAGGGTGAGCTGATAGTATCTACTGTCCTCAGCTCTGCTTTGGTTCAATAAACTTGAACATCTTCTCCCCTCCTCTGCCGATTGAGATAAGCAGCAACAATTACTCAAAATGCATTATCAACTCAAGCTCAAAAAGGCAGGATCAGCTGAGCCGACTGCATCTCCCCCAACCTCAGTTTCCTTCCGTGGCCGAGAAGGGCAAATAGGTCCCTGCTTGCCTCTTGCCATGCACCTCGCAGCTACTTTACAGGCAACTACACCCAGGCTGCAAAAGGAGAGTAAAGAGACAAATCCTTTGCCTTCCACATCGCCTGCAAGGCTTCTGCCTGTAGCCAGCAGGCTGCAAGATCTGTACCACGATGGCAAAAGTCACAAACCATCCTTCCCTTCCCCACTCGATCACGTTCTCTCCTTGTCTTTCTGTGTTCTGCTCTCTCCTTGCCTTTCCGTGGTCTCCATAGCTGAAACCAAGAATTCACTGGGCATCACTGCAATGCCTCTAACCAATTCTAACTGTATCCAGAGCTTGAGTCAATTAAAACACATTTCAGCTTCATCTGGTTTGCATCCCATTCCAGTACTCCACATACACAGCAACTTTAAGCTTACAGACATCCCTTCATGGTTCAAGACAATCCTTCAATCAAAGAACTTCATTTACAATCCAGCATAGTTTTTGCTTTCTCTGCTCTCCACAGCAGCCTGGCATTTTGATGCAATCCTCATTTAATGCAATCTCCATTACAGGATTATGATCACATCAATAAAATGTTCCATATGGGGTTTTTTGGGTTTTTTTTCACATCCCTCACCCCCTCTCCTTAATAGTAGGCACTATATCTGCAAAAAACAAGAAATCAAACAGGCGGATGGGATGCTCTAGGGAGGTAGCGGGGGGTACACATTCAACAAAATGCAGCAGCCAATGCAAACTGCCCATCGGAGACTGAGCCCGCGGATCTCCTCATTCCTGAGCTAGGCGAGTTGCTCACTGTCCGCGCCGTGAGCACACATCCCCGCCGTGCTGTGCCACCAGACTAAAAATAAATACAGCTTTTGCAATCACTCGTGAGCTCCGTGCACTTTTCACAGGAACAGACTTTCATTTTACTTGATCGGTTCCAGCCTATCCATACTGTTCTGGATGAACCGCTGAGGCTCTGCTTCCAATGGGGGGAGGGATGCTGGACAAAAGATATCACATAAAGGGATACAAAAATCCCCCTTTTCCCCAATCCCCCTTCTTACCTTACGTGCCTTCTCTGCACAAGATGCCAATCTACATGGGCTCCTCAGCACATCATCAAGGCGTTCGGAGTAGTGAAGGCTGCCCCACTGCATGGAAGTTAGACCGCTCTGCAACAGCAAATCCTCGATCCGAAGCACCAGCCGCTTCTTCCCATGCAGTGTGCCGAGCGCGAATCACACACGACTTCCACATAGGGAATAAAATTGCAAAAGAAACGGGGAGGGTGGGAAAAAAGGTATCCTAACTTTTAGGTAGCCTGAGTTTGTTTTATTTCTGTTGGATCTAGTCAATTATCTGCTTTTGCAGCCGCGAGACGACGGAAAGGCAATCGCGCTCTGGAAGCCCCGCACCAGTCCGCAGAGGTCCGGCCGCGTAACCCAAGTTGCGCGGAGAGACTCTGAACTCGGTGCGGCTCCGCAGCGCAGCCCGGCAGCCCTTCCCTGCCCGGGCGGCTGCGGACACCGGGTCCCCCCGCGGGGCAGCCGCCGCCGCTGGGCGCTCGCCCGGCCCCC
>WBNP01000584.1:612701-723881 GCA_013401095.1 Passerina amoena | reverse complement strand
GGAGACCACGACAGAGGCGGGGGGGTCGTGCCGCAGCCTCCGGCGGGGACCCGCCGCCGAGGGGAGCAGCGCTGGCCTCGGGTCGCCCCCGGGCGGCCTCCAGTGCCGGTCGGGCCGGGCTGTCCCGGCCGAGCCGGACCCCGCTCCCCGGGAGGGGCAGCGCTGGGGTCGGGGGTCCGCCTGGGGGCGATGCCCGGGGCGATGCGGCCGGGGCTGGGGGCTGGTGGCCGTGTGAAGGCAGTTCAGTCTGAGATCAGGGATCGGTGATGGCACGGTGAGATTGTGGTGGTGAGTTCAGCTTGCTTGAAAATACAGTTTAATTAATAGTTAATTTGTGGTGTTGATTTTAATAATTTGAGTATCTTGTATTATTTGCAGTATTTTGCCAGATGCCTGCAGTAGGCACTTCTCAGTGAACACAATAATTATTTGTAAATAACTGAGCATTTTTTTCTCTACTTGGGTGACAAGACAGTTTTAAACTCTTCTGATGAAGAGAAGCCATTGCACTTACCCTAACACCACACATTTTCCTTGTGTTCTTCTTTAAAAATAGTATGGAAATGTCTGTGAAAGCCTTAATTTACCTTCTTCACTGTAGCAAGATGTAGGTGATGGCTCACTTTTATTGCTAAATATAGTTTAAATGCCAGAATTCCTCTGAAATAAAGGTATATAAGTGAGAGGATGAGCAAGTTCTAAAACCAGCTTCTGAAAATCCCCAGTCATTCACTGAATTGTCTCCATCTTACCTGTTAACTCATATATTCAATGAGATTCCTTGGGTATGGGCTTGGAATGAACAATTGCATGGCCATTAACCATGCTGAGATACTCCAGAACAGATGTCATGCCTTTCCTTCTAGGTCATATTTCCATATCGTATTTCAGTCGCCTGACTCTAACCACATGCCCATTGTATTTTACTCTACTGGGTGCTAAATTCTGTGAATTTAATGAAGTTATGACTTCATTATTTTTGCCCCACGTACATATAGATGGCAGAGGTGCCTTGTTGTGTACAAACAGAACATTACCCACAAATTAGAGTTCATGTCCTGGCTTCTGTGCACCACGCTGCTGAGAGTAACACCTACCAGTCAAGTGAGACTTATTTATCAACATTCCTGAACATTTTGTAATAAAATGGGATATACAGAAACTACAAAAGGCTAAAAAATGAAAAGCAGAGTGCAGCTCTGTGTGTTTGGTTGACATCACGATGGTGGCATACAGATGAGGACTGGCTATCAATCCTGTTAGTACCCATTTCACAGAGCTGCTGTTACAGAGGATTTCTAAAATAGCAAAGTCCATAATGGACAATTGTATTCTACTCCTAAGAAGAGGCAATTGGGGAAGGAATTTCTGTGGATGGCTTGGACACAAGTGACCTTCAGGATGGTTTGTCCTGTGCAAGAGCAATCAGCTGTGATAGCATCAGCTAGTCCAGAAAGGAAAGTGAGGGGCATGTCCGGGGGGGGATAGTCTGTCCAGCTTTCCAAGGGCTGTCCAAGCTACAATGGATCCAGCATTCTGCCTCAACTGTGTTTGAAATGCTCAGCCATAAGTCAAATTTAGTAAAAAAATATTATTTCATTTTAAAAAAAGAGTAAGGAATAAATGGCTTATTTAACAGATATTGGGGAGAAACCCTGGAAAAAGGCAAGAACCCTTTACAAACAAGAGCAGCTACATCACAAAACTGAAGAGTTTCAGTCAGACTAATTCTGTCCATGCAGAAAATGATATGAACAAAATACTTCTGTTCATCAGAAGATATTGCTGCTACCCTTGATTCAGATCAAGGTCTAAATCCTTAAATTGTTTGTTACTCTGAGCACATGAAGAGGCCCCACAGGAACTATTCACATGTGAAAAGAGCTAGGACCAGAGCCAAAGTTTTGCATACTGTGAAGGTCAAGCTTGCTTTCTTTCTAAAACTTGCACTTAACAGACAAACTCTCAGAACTTTGGTTTCCATAGAGCACCTTCAGCTCGTTCCTCAGGATGCTGTAAGCCCTGTGGCTGATTAAGAGCAATTTGTGTCCTAGCAGGTCCCTGAGACTTTGGGGCCGGCTGCCTTGCAGAGCAGGGACTGCCCCTGCCTTCCCCTGATTGCAATTATTGTGCTCCTGCTTCCCACAGATGCCAGGTTTTTTTATTAACTTCTCAAAATGTAAGAGTCTCACAGATATTATACAACTCCTGGCTTTACAGTCATGGAAAAACCTGCTAATAAAAATGCACTGCCTGTAGGACAAATTCTCAGCATTTTTGCAAAGGTCACGTAAAATATATTGCTTGAGTAGCCTTACTTTGGTCGCCAGATAAGTCATTGAGAGGCCACATGATGACAGCTGCAAAGAAAGACTGTAATTCACTTTTATGTCTCTATGCAAGAAAATAAGAGACACAAGCCTTCCCTTCAGTGCTGGGGATGCAGGCTGTGTGGAGACTGGTGCAGGGAACAAAAAGGAGCTGCTTTCACCAGCCTGACAGATAAGGTTGGAGGTCTTTCTCTGCTGAAGGCCTCACAGAGTTCTGCTTTGTTTCTTCTTTGCTGTCAGAACAACAGAAAAACTCAGAGAACAAATTGCAACCACATCATACCACATCTTTTGCTAGGATTTTGCCTCAGTCCCAAATATGACTCGTATTCTCCATGTACTTGTGTGAGCAACAATTTCTTTGTCTCCTTTTTCCACATCCCCATTTAGTGGAAATGTAAAATAAATCCCACTCGGGTTTTTGAGCACTAGCCCGGATTTTACTTCTGCTTCTCAATAGTGGAAATTCCCAAGTTTTACCTTTTCTGGGAGAAATGTTTATCTCCTTTGCCCCATGCTCTATCAATGCCAGCTGATCCGTGTTTGGATTTGCTAATAACACAAACAGTGGGTCTGGGTCTCTTAGAGTCCAGTCCTTTGCAGTGCTCTATAATTACAGTGGCTGATCTTTTTTTCTAAATTATTTGTGGAAATATTATTTTTTGGCCAAGAAACTGGCATAACATCAGGTCAGATCACTTTATGTCATACACAACAATAACTAGAAATGACATAGATGCATAAAAAAAGAAACCCTGGAGCCACAAATCGAGATGAACAATTGTCACATGTCTATGTGACACCCTGCTCCTTCCATCCCAGGACTGGAGACATTATACACCTATTGCTGATAGGGAGGAAATTTGGACTGCATTATTTCTAGAAGGGTCTCCATTTCTAAATACACAGATTTTTGAGGGAGAGCCAGGCACCAGTGGTGCTTATCATCTCACAGAGGTGTTGCCAGAACCATTGAAACACAGAGCTCTGGAAGTCTCGTACTGAACAGCGGGAGGTAGAACAAACTAATTTTATTATCAACTCAGCTGTCAAGTGACAATGTTTTTTAAATGCCATGAATTATGCATAAAATACATTATTTTTTATGCTCTGCTTTGAGAGTTGCTGTACTCACACCCAAAGGGCAGGGCTTTGGCAGGGGCTGTGCCTGGCAGGGCAGGGGGAACTCTGGTCCCAGCTCCCTGCTGCAGCCAGCAGCAATGATATCCATGACAATACAGGTGGCAGCTTAAAATGACTCAAATAAGATCAAAATCAGACCCAGTCTTCCAGCTAGGAATTAATGAAATACCTGTCCTTGATAACAGCAAACTGAGTAATAGGAATCTGCAGAAACTGTTCATTTAAATACATTCTGTAAACGTAACAAGTTGCACTGTGCTGTTCTTTGCATCTTTAAGAGTGTCTGGGGATTTATGTCTTGCAAAATAGAAACAAACTAAGAAAACTGAAATATATTGTGTCTTTAGCTGTACTTTACAGCACAGCTTGTGTTTAAGAAGCAGTCTAGACATGTAAAAATGCTAGAATAAACAATATTTTTTTTCATTATTTTAAATTAGCTTCTACTGGAAAGCTATAAATTTCAGAATGATGCACACTAACAGGATTGCATATCTATTCAAATATTCCAAACAAAAGATACTAAAAGGCTATTCTGTTACCTGCCACAATAAAAATAAATTTCCTTCCAACTTAATGCAATTACAAGTGATTTCCTGTAAAAGAAAAAATAAACCTTCAGGATATTTTGCAGGATATTTTACTCACTAGCAAGAAAAGTCACATCCTTTTGTTTTTCTCCGCCTCCTTACTTTAGTGGCTTGTTTAACCTATTTTAACATATAAATATTATTAAATACAATTTAATATTCATTATAGGGCTCCAAATGCTGGTTGGTCTTAAACAAATATGTTTTTATTCATTCTCCTTTCAGCTGAATTGTGTGTGCAATTAAAGAATAATCAGCTAGAGTCATGACTGAGATTTTGAATTTATGACCACCGGGGTAGAAAAGAGCTGTTTCTTCTGGAGAAATGACAGAAGTGACTGTGCCAAGGGACAGAATTTTTCTCCTTGTGACTGTTCAGGGCAATAACAAAGCAGGTAGATACTTATTCTGACCATACCTGTAGAACAACGGGGTGCAGTATGTCAGGTACTGATGTGGATGTTGGAAGATCCATCTTTCTTTTCTACCAGGCTTCTCTCTTCAATCTGGATTTTGGCAAGTCTTTTAATTCCTGTGCCTGACATGTTTAATGTGAAAATTTATCCATCAGTATTAGAAATATTTTAAATATAGCTCAAATTATGTTTGAATAAAAACATACGCAGATATTTTTTGATATAGCTCAAAATTTTCACATTCAGAAATGGAATTGATTTTATGAGTATGTTGCATGCCTAGATCACCTTGTATTGTCTTGCTGAGAGAGCAAACACCTGTTGAAATAAAGTGCTTTTAAATCATCATCATTAGACCTAGATTTCTTAACATATTGACTATGTTGTGTTCTGCAAAAATGAAGAGCATTACTTTTTAGTAACAGGATATATTTATTTTAGGATCCTTTTTGACATCACCTTAATACCAGTGGTATTGGTGGTGTTATAATACCAAAGAGAGATCAGTCTGATGTGTGATTTGCAGGAAATTAAGAAACAGAGGAACTCGTGTCCATAGTCTCACAATTCTCTGAGCTTTTGAAGAATTGACTCCCTCATGGGCTAGAGAATCAAGAAATTGCCTTGCAAAGCAGGGTTTCTGGGACAGAACACTCACCTGGACCCCGTCAAGACCTTTATTCATTCCATGCAAGTACAAGGCAGGACTTGCTGAACAAACTTCTGCTGCAGGGCCAAAGTAATAGCAGAGAATGGCCATGGATGCTTCCAGCTGTGTAATGTTGCCAAGGGCTTATTAATTCCCATTCCAGGGATTGCTGTATCTCAGCAGTCAGTGAAGCTGTTCATTTAAAAATGCTTGGGATTGTTTTGAACAGAGAGAGTTATGCAGAAATGTGTGCCACCGTGATTAGGATTCCTTTTCTTCAATTTGGAGAACAAAACATTCAGTATTAAGGTTTTCACAGGATTATGTAACATTCCACATTCCAGACCTTCCTTCCACAGCAGGGTCAGGGCATGGTTTGTTGGCAAGAGCACTGAGGTATGAATACAGACATGTCAGTCCTACCTGGGCTTTGCGTTGGCATCGTAGGGCATTTTGCTCACTCAGTTCAGCTTTGGCTATCATGTGTGGACTCTAAAGTCCACTTCCTGAAAAAGATGTTTTGCCAATCAAAGTCTAGAATTGCGTGTAGTTTTTGGGTTTTTTTGTTTTTTTTTTTTTTTTTTTTTTCAGAATTACACCTGTTGCTAACGCTCATGACCATGGCTCATCAGGATTCTCAATGAAGCAGAAGGGAGGAAGGCTCCTCTCATCGATGCTTTACCTATTTCTCAGAACGGTGTTTGTTGTGCAGTACCTTACCCCACTGCTCACTGTTTAAGGCATTGACAATCCCACGTTATAAATCCTTTATTTTGGCCGTGCTGCGTTATAAATCCTTTATTTTGGCGGCGCCGCGTTTCTGCCGCGAGGAGCTGGGGCCTGCTCCCGGCGCTGGCTGCATTTCCCACAGCGGCGCCGCTAGAGGGCGCCCCAGGCAGCGCTACTCCCTCACGGCCTGCGACCGCTTCGCAACTCAAAAATTACCGAAAAAAGGTCCTTTTTAGCGTCAAACGAGGGAAAAAAAAACCAAAAACACGCGGTATTTTTCATCGTTACAACTTAATTTCTCTGCCTAGTTACTGATTATTTGGGAGGCTGTTTTGACCTTGGAAGCCGCCTGACGCAAGTCGTGATCTCGCGTAACAACCTCAATGAAGCGCCCAGGGAAAGGCTTCAAATTAGGATATCTCTCAATTATTGTCAAAAAGGGAAAAAAGGCAATGCTGGTCATATACTCACAGGAATTTTAGAGCAAACAGCAAAAGAAAAAATAAACAACTTAAAATACATCCATCGGTCAGTTTTGTCAAGACTTAACGCACCTGTGTCTAATTAAACTTAGCCTTGGTCTCGTTTGCTTTTGCGTTTAAAATCTGGATTTCAGTGCAGTAGAAGATAACTCATTTCAGTCTTATGTAGCATTTTTCTTGTTGCTAAAGATAGAAAATCCCTGTTGGGGCAAAAAAAAATATATATATATATTTGCTGTCCTAAACCTTTTCCATGCTGAAGCCAAGTTGTCAGCTCACACAATTTCTCAGACTGAAGAATTTGAAGGGGAAACCAAAACAGATTAAATATTTTTCTTATTCTTGTTCCTAATAATACTGAAATACAATGAAATAATACACAGAACTAGACCATGACAGCTTGCAGATAATGCATTTGATGTATATAGTAAGACAATTGACAACAAAACATTTTGTTTGTTTTTTGCAACACATAGTTATTATTTTTCGTAAGTAGTAGCTATGGATATAGCCTAGAGGGCTCAAATTTCCATTTATCCAGTGAAATTAGTGTGTACTCCATTCTAGAGGGTCATAATAAATATAATTTAAAGAAGCAAGCAACTTTGTACTTGTGGTACTTAGTGGTGAGGAAGAGCTTTCCTCAAAAGATGGTTACTTATACCTGTTACTTGACAAAAACCTGAGACCTAAAATATACAGGTGACATTTTCTGAAGTGTCTTAGATATTCAGTTTAAAAATAGATATAATTGGTTACACTACCATGGCAGTTACGGCTTTGGTCATGGCAATAAAAGCTGTAGTTGACCTGGTGCAAGGAGAATTTATGGGAGTGAGATTTCACCCTCCTGAACTCTTGTAACTGTTTTTAAAATAATAATAATCAATTAACATTATGTTTCGACATTTTAACTGTATCAGTATAAATTGCAAAGCTTGGGCACGAAAGCACCCTAAACTTCATGAACTTCCTCTGAAACTGAACTAAAAAATGAAAACAGAACTATGGAGGGCCAGGATAAATCATCACCATTGTTCAAACTTGTTTAGCAAAGAAATTAGAAATCAAGGGACTGGCAAAAATGTATTAATCCCATACATGGTCCAAGTCCAAAAAATCTTTATGCATTTAAAGCATACAATCCTAGAGAACATAGTTCTGCAAATATTTTGCATTAAATGCTGCTAGGTTTATTTGCTAATATTCTTATTTGTATTCTCTGGAAACATTTTAAAGTGAGTTTTCAAGACCACACCTTTCAGGGTATGATCGGAAATCAGGCCATTAACATTTTTTAAGATATTTTCACTTTTCTGTAGCATGTAAATTCATGAACCAAAATAACCCCTTGTGTTATATTGTGAAGTTTGATTATTCTAAGTACACCAGAAAATTTATAATTTTATTTATGTTTATGTATTACACTAGTTTTATATTATTGAAGGAACATAATTTGATCCAATGGTGTCAAATAATATACATCCAAAAATATATATCATATAATTGAGTGGAAAAATAATTTATTGTCTGATAAGGCAGAAGCCAGGTTCTGTGTCCAGATGAAGAAGGAGTCTTGAGCACAGCCCTGAAACACTGCCTCTGCTTCAGTTCCAAAGTTAATCTGCATGAATAAAATTTTAAAATAATCCAGAGATATTTGTCCTCATCTCCATTGTTATCATCATTGTCATTATCAAGAGCATCAAATAAAGAACACGGTGTTAGGGGTTATGGTGCCTGTCTCCTCAGGGTAGATGAGATCTTTATTGCTGCCTTTGTTCTGAGCACCACTATTTCAGTTACTGAACTTCTGCTGTCTTGAACACATATTTTGGATTCTTTGTCAGGAATAAATTTTTATGTTTGTGTTCTTTACATTAATTTCGTAGAGAAGGGAGCTACTGAACAAAAATCACTGCCATGGTTTTGATAAGTTTTCTTTGTATGCCTCAAATGAATGAAAAGTCAGGGTAAGGCCAACTTGAAAAAAGCTGCTCTTCCTTCACAGCACTTCCACACGGTGACCAGAATTGCAGGAAATATAAAGAGGGGACTCAGAGTCACTCACAAGTTATTGAAGCTTAACAAGTTAATCCATCATGTGACCTGAGCAGGTGGCCAAGGCAGTGCCCTCTGCCCGTGGCAAGGGCCTGGTGACTCCATCACATTTAGCTGCCCTGTCCTGTGTCCCCAGGGGCTGGGGGGGCCATGGCTTGGCTGATGCTGTGCCTCCATGCATTGCTCTGGTAGTCACTTGTAGCCTGAGCCCCTGCCTATATGGACAGATTTCTGCCATAAAATTCCCTGCACAGACAAGAGCAGCTTTTGGCTCTATCATTATTTCCATCACTTTAGTGTGGATCCAATTACACAGGTATAAAATGTTTCTGCTGGCATTCCCTGGCATCAGTACAACAGCAGTTAAAGAGATAACTCTAGGACTGGGAGAGATGTGTGAATAACAACAGCTGATCAACAGCCATGCTGATAAAATTTAAATGAGATCAAGCCTAAATCTTATCCTTCACTGATAATAGGAATGTCTGTTATGTGTCAGACTTACTGGGCGTAAGAGGAGAGTAAGGCCAGGAGCTGATCTCGATAAAACCTCCCTCAGGTTCTCAGGAGTTATCCTTTAACACAAGCCAGAGCTGCCCAGGTTTCCAGCGACACCGTGGGCAGTTGTGTCCTAATGAAAACCCACGCAGGCACGGCAGCAGTAAATGCCAGATTGATGATTACCACCTGAGCATATACATTTTGGCACTGTCTAACTTTATTTTAACTGCACATTGCCTTGTTTTACAATTCCCACAGTGCTCTGCACTGTTTCAGTATGTAAAACAGAGAAATAGACTGTAGATCTCTTTAGAGAATATTGTTTTCTCCTGACCACAGCCATGGGTCACTATATAAAATGGCAAAAGCAATTTACTGTGGTCTTTCTACCCTTCTGCTTCTAATAACTTGCTTGTACCATGTTGCAAATGAAGAGCAGAGTCTGTGGTCTATGCTAGACCTGAAATAAAAATGTTTCACATTGCTCTATGAAGGAAATAAAGCTCAGCCTGTAATCTGTACTGCCATGCAGTTCAGGGCTTTTTCCAGCCATGGTTAAACAAAATGGTTTGTCTGAACTGAAAATAAAGTATCCGTTGCTGTTGATGTGTCTGCCAAATTTAAAACATGATATAAACCAAAGTCGACAGCATAAGCCACTCAAACAAGGCCTCAGGGACTCCAAAATGTGCCTTAATATTTATTTTTCATACTTGATTGCAGGTTATGCACAGGTAAGTGTAGTGCTGCCCTGAGGGTTTTAAGTGTAACGTAGTCAACCATGATAATACCGTCAGTATCTCGGAAGACAGTCCTCACAATGACTAATAGGAAATGAAAGCAAAGCTGAGTGCTTTTTCAGACTAGTTTTAAGTTTCCTCTGCAGTTATTTGATAGATTTCTAGAACATTTTCAGTATTTGCCTCTTAAAAAGACAAAACCAGGTATTACCCCATTTGTGACATTCTGTGTTCCAGCACTCAAAATCCCCCTAACATTAAAACCCTGCAATAGATGAGAAATTGCTGTCTTCCTCTCTATCTACTATTTCCTCCAGTCATTTGGACTGATATTTACCAGTCATTTCCTCAAAAATGAATCACTAACCACTGACACGTACGTGTATGACTGACAAAAAAAAAAAAAAAATATGAGCCTGAATTAGTCTTGTTCAGGCACCCCCATTCATTTTAACATATCTCTTGCTGGTGGGACATCTGAGAACTATCCATACAAATACTGTGTCCTCACAGACAGTTTATTTAGCCTTAATAATTTAAAATATTGGATTGGAAGATGCTTGTCCATATTACTGACACATGTGCAGAAACAGAGCTGTGCCTCAGAAGAACACTTCAGAATCACCAGCTCTGGCTGCCTCCTCTTGTTCTACAGAGCTCCATTTGCTTCAGCAGGGAGCAAATTTCAAGAAGCTTCATGTTGCTAGAGTAGCAAGGACACAAAAAATGTACTACTAGAGTCACTTTTATCTCTGACAGAAAAAAAAGGTAAAGGGTAAAGTTTCTCACTGGAGTGTTGCACAGTCTGTTGCCGGAAGTTATACTTGAATGAGACCAACAAAAAATCAGCATATAAGTGAAGAATGCTGTATCTTTAATATCTGTTCCTATTTGAGGCTTATTTTCCCTTGTTTTGGCATTTACAGCAAAGAAATCTCTCTGGAAAAACACAGTTTGAGAAGTGAGAAGCCTACAGAAGAAAGGAGCAGTGATGTCCTGTTGCCCTTTGCTGAAGCAGCTCTGTTATGGGGTATTCCCAGGGGATCAGATCCTATTCTTCCCCTCTTGCTACTGGGTAGACTGGTATTTTTCCTTTGGAGTCTTCTCCATTGTCACTTCATCTTCAAATCTGGCTGCTACCAAAACAGCTCCTTCTGTCATTTGTTTTAACACCCATGTTGACCAGGAAGCCAAGTTCTACTTGAAAATATGGGATAATAACTGAAATCATTGTGGTTATGATCTCTGCACTGTGAAAGAAGAGGCTTTATCACAATTCAGAGTTAATTTTGGAGGTACTATCTTGTGACAATGGGGAGCAGTTCCTTTCCCCTTATCATCATCATAGCTGTGTCAATGGATCAAATATTAAAACATAAGAAATACAGACCTTATTCTATTGCAGTGTTTCAAGACTAGCGTTGGATTCATTAGTTATGAAAAATCCAGATTTTTACTCTTGCCTTTCTTGCTTTCTAAAAGCAGAGTGCATGCATGCATAAATCGAGAATTAGTGTTGGAAGTTTCTGTGGGTCATGGAGCTGTTCACCTGAGGGACTTCAGTGACATTGTACTAAACTGAAAAACAGAGCTAGAGTGCTTGGTTCTGTCACTAGGGGCCCTGAAATGTACTTAGAACCTTTCTCATAGTGCAGTACTCACATTTTAAATTTATGTTGCACAGGAAGAAAGTTAAAATCTTCGCTTTTTCCTCCACCTCTTGTTTCCCTGTCACCATGGAGACCAGCTATGGGTACCATGACCAATATACAACTACCATGGGTACGTAGTACTACTTTCTATTTTCTTAAAACTATGTGCAACAAGATTTTTATGTGCTGGAGCTTCATTTTGAGCCTATGTTGTTCTGTAAACCAGTAGTGGCTTTAAATTGCACCCCTCTATAAATAGGTTTATGAAGTAGTTATTCAGAGTTTACAGCTTCATTCTTCTCTTTGATTATTGTTAATGAGAACTTTGGTTCTCATTGTTTCTTTGTCCATTACCTTGAAGAACTATAAAGTTTTAGACTCTCACAGAAGAGAAACGAGCATCTTATATTTCTTATTTTACACCTTCTTCAAACCTGGAATTGTTCTTTTCAATTATCTCTAACTGTAAAAACACTTTCCTGTTCCAGCCTGTAATTTTCCTCATGGTGAGGGAGATGCCATTACCCTAAACCCAACTTTGACCTGGCAAACTTCCCTCTACAGACCAGTGCAGCAGAGTGCAGAGTTCCCTCAAGCAGTGTGGCTTCATCAAAAAAAAAATAAATTTGCAGCTGGGCAGATTAGCTCTGCTTTTCAAACTGGGCTGATATGATTGGAATCAGCCACTCTAACATGATTCTATTGCTTTTAGGTTTTATTCTTAGGCTGTGAGAACTCCTTTGCAACCTTCCAGGGTTAAATTCACAGTGACCATGTTTTGTGACAATGAGGATGCTCTGCTACAGTAGGAACCCTTCCCAGTTCCTCTCTGCCATCATGGCTGAATCCAGCCTTGCACTATTTCCACTTTATGTTCTCTTAAAGTCATTAAAGATGTTCTTTTGGCACTATGAGAGTGACCATGAAATCTAGCCTGCCAGAGGGGGGTGAGTCCAAACTCTTGCCAGAATAAAAAAATATGATTGCTAGAGAGTTACAAACCTCAGTTTCAAGAAATAATGATTCTTATTTCCTAAGCAGCTGGTCCCTTACATGTGCTGACTGCAGGCACCAGTGACAAATTCCTGCAAATAAATCTCATCACTGGGCACCCTTCAACTTTGCACCAACCCCAAAATGTTTACTGCCCTGGCTATTTAAACACAGGAAGGTAAAAAGCATTTCACAGAATTAATTTCCTCTCTTTCATGAGAGGGATATAATGCATTAACTGATTTGAAAACAGAGTGAGCCTCTTTTCTAACATGGTCACTCACTAGGCAGGCTTTCCACAGGGCACAGGAGCTGAAGTAAACAATCACTTACATAGAAGGAAACTCTCTAGTGCCCTGCCGTGCTGATGCTTGTAGAGAATGGGAAAAAAAAACAAACAACCAACTAACATTTCATTGCATGTTGAAAAGAAAGTGTAAGCATTCTGTTTCAAAAGCTCTAAAGCATAATTGAAATTCAACATGCAGATTTCTGTGTTATTACAATGCTGCATGCACTAGCTCATTTGCTGAGCAGCCAGCATTTTAAACCACACACTGCAAGAACTTGGTGCTGCTACAATAACAACGTAGAAAAATTAGGATGACAGCACCAGTATGCTCAGCCCCATAAACATTGCTCAGCTGAAACAAGAACCACAGGGCAGTGCTAGCCTATGTATTATGAGACCAGAATATTTCTGCTTCCATGTGCAGATGGAGCACAGATCACTAGTGTGCTGACAAGCTGAACTCCAAACAAAGAGATAAGCTACATATGTACTGGCAGGTAAGCTCACTGATCTTTTTAACCCAGTGAACATCTGATGTGATGTGAGATTCACTAAATTGTAGATTGCAAATCAAGGTCAGACTGAAGGGTGACTTTGTATTCTGTAACATTCTCCCTGCTTCACTGACTGAAAGCAATCGTGAGTTCCAGAGTGCTTTTTGCTCTTTTAATCTGATAGTAATTTGAAAATGTATTTGACTACAGAACTAAGAGCATCTAAACTCAAACAGGCAGGAACTGTTAGAAAAAATAGTCTAAGAAAAGTAACTTTATTCTTACGCTATGACAGTGCTGCTGCTGTGCACAAAGGCCATGTCAGACCTGAGGTACCATGTCCATGGCTGAGGGGGCCAGGAGGCTGAGCTGGCACTGGAATTCCCCAGTGTGTAACCCTTCCTTTTTCTGATTCCAGTCCCAGCAAAGAGTTGCACTGGGCTGAGAATGTGTGGCTGGAGCTCCCCTTTGCTCTGGAGATGGATGACGCTGGCAGAGCAGTCCAAAGGCACAGAGCACAGGGAGAATCTGGGTCACTGTGCAATGTGCTCACTGTGCCAAATCATAACAGTAGTGAAGCACTCAGACCACTAACCTAAAAAGGAGCTCCTGATTGCTGAATTCACATCTTAAATACACAGAACAACTTTTATTGGCATTGTAAGGTAGTTTTGGTTTTGTTCTCAGAATAAGTCATGTTAAATGAAAGGGTGTACAGAGGATCAGTGTGTGAGAAAGGAATATTTACACACAGGGATGTGTATTTACACTCATTGAGGTTTTTACCATTCATGGCATACTGCAGGATTCACTGTCACCGGGAGCACTCAATGAAACGCCTGTTCTCCGAATCAGTCCCCCATTTATCTACTAAATCTTTCCATTTCATCCAATCTAAAGAACCATCAGTAAGCAGAAAATATAATCTATACATTGAGGCGAGGAATACATTAGCTCTGTAATAAGGATGTGAAAGAAAACGTGCTCTTGGATTATAGCTGTATTTGCCTATAACTGTAGATCATTTGCAAGGCAGGCTGAGTGAAAATAAAAGATTCCCTGGCAACTCTCCCCGTCTCCAAATGCCTGCTCAGGCAGAAAAAAACAACCACCCTGCATACATATTCCAATGAGCCACTGCGGGGCAGTAACAACAACAAAAACATTCCTCAGCAAAACAAGGGGCTTTGAACAGCCACTCTCTGGGCAAAGGACACAAAGAAACTGTTCTTGGAAGAGAAGCCGAACATTAGGATTTCCATTCTTACATTGCAAAATGTTATTAGTCTTTTTGGGAAGCGTTTTCTAGCTGTGCTGAGCTTCAGCTCCTCCCCCAGAGGTGCTGGCAAACAGCGATTTTGAAGCTGTTGCTCAGTTCTAAAGCGATGAATAGAGGTTGTGTGTGAGATATCCAAGACTCTATTTAAGACACTATCTGGATTTTCTGTGTGTGCATAAACTCTTTGCTACCTGAGGGCTAAGTAAATAAGTTCTTTTCAAGTGATTATTCTCTGTGCAGGAATTTTCCCTTGTAAGGTATAGAAACCCCTGAAGATTAGGTATTTTTGTGATGCTTTTGTTCCTCTCAGGGCAAAATCTTCAGTGAACAGAAGTTATTACAAAAAAATTATTTTATATCTTAAGGGTAAAAGAATAGACTTTGTTCAGTTTTGGATGTAGCTTGGGATCAAAATTACTGAGCTGCTTTGCTTTCCAACATTTCACATGTAGAGGTTCAAAATTAGATCAATAGTTTTGTGTTCCTTCCCTCTACCCCCGCCATTCTGTAGGTTTAATAATATCAATGGAATATGAAGAAATTCGCTGTTATTTCTTTTTGCATAGTACCAAAAGTGGGGGGAAAGAGCCTATTTAAAGATCTCTAATTACAATCTGAATTTTCTATAAATACAAAACTTCCTGCAACAGCCATTCCGAGTGGATTTTGCCCTTTAGTGCTGCAGAAACTTGTACCAGATTAGTAACGTGTGCTGCAATATGGATTCTATGAAAAGTCCAAGTATCATGCTTCAATTGAAGTGTGAGAAAAAGAGGATCAAGACGTACAGAGAGCTGAATTACAGCCATGGCTCTTCAGTTACACTTTGAAGATCATTTTCATTTCCATTTTGATCTCAAATCTTACTCATAAGTAATTAACATTTGGGGATGCATGACAGATGGTATGTGCCACCTTGTCTTTTTGGGCAGTCTTTTCTTGTCTTGGCTTTTCAAGACATATTCCAGACCTAAAATAATTTTTTGGGGGGTAGGGGGGGGTGTTGGGAAATGAGCAAAATGAACTTACTTTGGTTTGCAGACAGCAAAATGAAAAAGTTGGAAGTTTCTTCTGATGTTCAAACATTCTTCCACATTTACTTTTATTTATTTTTGTATTTTAAAATATTTATCATATCTGTAGGTTGTCAGATCTGGAGTAACCTTTATTTTTAAAGACAATAAAGCTATGAATGTAATGTAAGAATCACCAGGAGCATTGGAGTAAGTACTTCCCTTCATACATCCCAGCTGATGAATCTTGCAGCTGATCCTTCTGATACCCCAGGGTCTGAAACTGTCATCTCATCTGCAAACTGGAGAACCTTTAGTGATGTTCCTTGGATTTACAGCATTCAGGGTTCTCATGTTTACCTTTATCTTCACAGTTTGCTTTGCTTTACTTTTTCATCAAATAGATACATCATGAAAAATTAAGAAGAAAAAAGTATTTGGAAGTTTTATTAATTTAAAGTTATCTCAGGGACTAGGCAGCCAGCTGAATTTTCAATCAGAAGATCTGTGAGTGCTCATTACTAAGCCTGCAAGGTGGCATTAAGCATCATCTCCAAATTTAAGCTTCCCATCAGTTTTTAGAATTGCAGTAAAATTCCCATGTTTATTCTAAAAGTGGATAATGTGCTTCTGATGATTAGATCCAACAATTTTGCCTCACAGGAAAGAGGTAAAAAAACAACAAAAAAATGTTAGGAAGTTCACCCTTACTCACCTTGAAGAATTAGACATAAATTGTGGGAGGAGCTTGTAGAGCTGGGGAGCAGGGGTTAGACTGATCCTGCAACTGTCTTAAACCTCCATTTTAATCTCTTTGATTATCTCCTACTGACCAGCTTGTATCAGGAAAAATGGGACTGAAATAAGAAAAGTAAAAAATCACCAAACTTCAGAACCTTGCTTGCTAGTTATTGGCTTACCTTCACACACTCTGGAAAGAGATCTGTGCTGGCAACCCTGATTAAATGCAGCAGGTATAAAGTGTCAGTGGCAGTTAAAGCCTTGTTGAACACTGCAATGATGCTGCATTTCTTGACTTGGAAGGTTGTTCATCCAGCCTGCTCAGCCAGGATGTTCATCCAGCCCGTTTACCATTTATGAGACATTGTGTTAGCATTGAATTAGCTTATAGATTGTTTTAATATGACTTGGAGCAGTAGGGTGTATAATTGTTTGAATGTTTCTTTCCACTGACTGCACAGCATTACTTCTTTCTGCACCTGAGAAGGCTTTTTCCTCCACCTGAACACTTAACAAGCAAATTTCCAGATATTCAGAAGCAAATGCAAACAATTTAGAACAAATCTTGTTCCTGCGATTAGGGCCTCAAATGAAACCCTACCAAACAGAGCCAATACAGCTGAGGGTTTTTTCTTTCCTTTTTTTTTTTGGTAACATTTTCTCTTCTTTTCATTGTTTATTTTTTCCTTTTTTTTTTACTTCAGGAAGATATTGCAGTGTGACGCCCTTCCATATCTTAATTCCTGGTTTTTGAAGAGAAAAATAGCTTTAAACCCTCTCTACAGTAAAGTCTGTACATACAAAGCATATGAAGACTCAGTGGAAAGCATAGCTTTTTGTACCATTTAATGTTTGTAGCATTTAGTACCATTTAACATTTGTTAGGCTGCCATTTATTTTCTGCCACAGGCTTTGGGTACTGTGTCATATTGTTGATGTTATGAGTTAAATTTCCTATTAATCCCTAAGTGGACTTTAGCAGTGAAACCCAGGCTTGGGAATCTCTGTGAAACTGTGCTTTGAATTGCCTACACATATACAGCGCACAAAGCAATCCCATCAATCATTGTGGTGTCTGTTAAATACCATTATGTGACTTAATTAATGTCTGCCTAGCATTTTCAGATTCATAAGCAGTCAAAAACATTACCATGATGTTCTTAACAGCTGCTAAATTTCTTCTATAAGCCAGAAATAAAACACAGAGTAAAGGTGGTCAGACGGGTTGGCAATTAATTGGAAAATCACCAAAGAGTACATGGTTAGGGAAGCAATTACTATAAAATGCAGGAATGAGAAAATGCAGCCATTAGGGATATCTGGTATTAAACCTTCAAAGGAATGTAAATATTTAATTTAAAAAAAAATTATTTTTGTATAATGCATTAGCTTGCAATGAATGTGGCACGTAATGCATGTAAAAGTACTCCTTGGTCAGCAAGGGAGGCAGCACAATGCCAAACATTAAACCTTACGTGAAAAGCACATTTATACTGAGCTGACTGATGAGATGACAGCAGGTTTATATTGTTCTAAATATAAAACACTGTGTACTTTTATTTACAGGCTTTTTTTAGAAAGTCATTCCATTAACAGCCTTGAATTTCAGTCAACTAATGGACGTGCCACAAATGAACTGCATGAGTGACATTACAAGACCAAGTAAAGTAATTAGTAATAATGACAATTACAGATAATTTTTATTTAAAGTTTGTGATATGCTAAGGCTTGCAATACTCTTGGATGAGGCCTAATGTGGTATTTTAAATATATGCGGATGAGGAAGGTTGAAGTAATCTGATCAAGGGCTCCCTAGAAGATCCTTAGAGAACCACAGAACCACAGAATGGTTTGGGTTGGAAGGAACCTTAAAGATCATCTGATTCCAGCCCTCTGCCATGGGCAAGGACACCTTCCACTACCCAGGTGCATCCCACCTGACCTTGGACACTTCCAGGGATGGGGCAGCTGCAGCTTCTCTGGGCACCCTGTGCCAGGACCTCATCACCTGACTGTGAATAATTGTTTTCCTAATATCCAATCTAAACCCTCTAAAGTCTGTCAGTTTGAAGCCATTCCCTCCTGTCCTGGCACTCCATCCCCTTATAAAAAGTCTCTCTGTATAAACTTGGGTGTTAGTCCCATGTATGAGACATGATAAAAGCATACAAACCAAGCAAATGCTGTTACAAATTAAAGAAATCTCACTTCTCATTCCAAATTTAGGAGAAAAAACTGCGTCAGATTCAAAAAAGCACCAGGTCAATCCCTCATGCTGCAGTTCTGTGATGATTGGTAATGCACAAGGGTGAAATGTCAGCAGTGGTGACAAATGTCCCAAATGCCACTGTAATTGCCACCCTTTGGCATCACTTTGGCATGAAGAGCCCAGGAAGCTGGGCATTAAAAAGGGGCGCCTGTGCAACTCAAACTTTTAGTTTGTACAATTTGGTAAGAAATATATCTCGTACACAAACCACTGAATTACTCAGTAATGCTGTGGAAGAGAATGCAGCTCTCAAATAATACCAGTGCCTCACTTTGGTAATGCCAGTGCCTCACTTTGGTGAGTGATAATGCCAGTGCCTCACTTTGGTGAGTGATAATGCCAGTGCCTCACATTGATGAGTGATAATGCCAGTGTCTCACTTTGGTAAGTGAGTGATAATGCCAGTGAGTGAGATAATGCCAGTGTCTCACATTGGTGAGTGATAATGCCAGTGTCTCACTTTGGTGAGTGATAATGCCAGTGTCTCACATTGGTGAGTGATAATGCCAGTGTCTCACTTTGGTGAGTGATAATGCCAGTGTCTCACATTGGTAAGTGATAATGCCAGTGTCTCACACTGGTAAATCATAATGCCAGTGCCTCACTTTGGTGAGTGATAATGCCAGTGCCTCACATTTTTCCCTCCGAAGAACTTGTAGCAAAGCAGGTGGGGAGCAGGGCAGGATCAGGCCCAGGGTGACCTGCTTGGGCCACACATGGCAGAATAAGAGCAGCACACACTCAGGTTCCCCTGCTCCAGCTGGTACATCAAACACTGTGTCATGTTCTTAGCCAGCACAGTACTGGGAGGTCTGTTACTATGAGGATACTACACAGCTACAGGGAGTGATCCCAGCAGCATTTGGGATCCATTGTGTCTGGTACTTGCCGCTGAAAAACTGCCCAGGAGAGTTCTTTGCTTTTGCTTTCTCAGAAACCCATCGTTGACACAAGGGAATTGATATCAAAAGAGGTTAGAAAATGGTTTATTGGAAAATGTAGTTCTTGTCAACTGAACTCGGCAGCTACACTTTTATTAGAGTAACATAAAATAAGAGGTGTACACAGTTCTGGAGTCCCTCAAAGGTCCCTTCATCAGTTATCATCTTCCATTCCTGTGAAAGGAGCACTGAGATCTCCAAATCGTGTACCAGCCAAAGCTTCTCTTCCCCCCAGCCTAATAAAGGTCTCTTTATAGCAAAAATGCTGCTGTCTCTCTCCCTCTCCGTGAAAAAATTCTGCTACAACTCCATTATGGAAAAGGATCTTAAAAGCAATGGCACTTAGGAGAGCTGTTTGCTTCTGCCAGTTGGTTTTGTGAAGGAGAGGTTTACATATGTGTGTCTGTAGGTACAAATTAAAAACAAAACCTGCCATTGCATCAAAAGCTGGATTTCTGTTTGATTCCTCAAAACGTGCTCTATGTTAAACATAGCTATGAAAAGCAATGTAAATGACAGGACAGCAAAGACAGTCTTTTCTAAATAAACAAGCCCAATTTCAGAGAAAAGGAGAGGGATGTGCTCAAGAATGATTTAAACACACTTGAGATCCTCTTAGTAAGAGGAGGAGGTAGTGCTGGAACTTAAGCAAAAGCTTGCAAGCAGCATGAAGAGAATGAAAATGTTGAGTAAGGGCAAATGGGACCAGTAGGACAGATAGTAAATGAACGGAGTAGGAACTAGGATACAAGGCAGATGTGGGAGACAAGACAGATGGCAAGGTACAATAAGTACAGCAAGGAGCAAAAAATAATTTGATCATTGTATCTTCCACTAAAGAAAAATCTAGGGTTACTCTGCTGAGGGACACATTTTGCAAAGAATTGTACTTAAAATTCCACTCACACAGGTAGTTGTGTGATCAGCTTTGCTCTCACTGTAAGGCTGCATGGGCTAATACTCAAAAAACCACATCACTACACTAAATACTGCAGCATTTTAATGATCATATGTAATGAAAAACTGGGTGAAATCTCACAACTCGTTACTGCTTTGAAATAACAGTAAAATTTCCCCATAAACTGCTAACTTCTCTTTGGCTTTCTGCGTGCCAGTACGTCTGAGGCAGAGCGCTGTGCATGGAACTGGGACAGGAACACTTCACTGCTCGGTGTCACTTGGGACCTGGATCTCAGCTGAGGCTGTGGCAGAGCCACAGGAAAACAAAGAGAGAATTCTGGCTGGCTGGGCTGGTGAGAAGATCACTGCGAGGGGCTGAGCTGAAGGTGTGCAAGGAGGAGGAAGCAGGAGCAGAGCGAGAAGCCAGCTGTGAGCAGCACTGCTCGCGTCTGCTGCTGAACGAGCTCTTCTGGAAAATGCCAAAGAACATCCTCATCATCCAAAGCCATTTTTAAAATGACTGCTAATATGGCTCAATTATGCTTTCTTTCCCTGCACCCATGTGTTTAAATGTGAAAGCAAATGGTGAGAGTGGCTGCTGAAGATGCCTGATAGTGCATATTTGCTTGGAAGTATATTTTCATATCAAGCAAATGTCAGTGCAAACACCTGCAATCTGCATTGCTTGTAGCTGTAAGAAACAAATGTGACTTGGTTCACCACCACCACTCTGAATAAAGCTCCTGCTGCTCTGTGGCTGTTACTATGTGTATTTCTGCACTTCAAATGTGAAGGAAAGCATGTTGATTATTAAAAGCATTGCTTCTTGTTCCCCTCCAAAAATGAAGTAAATACTAATTTATGGTCTTCATGAAGAACAAACTGAATTACAATGGATTTTGAAGGGACTGTTCTGTCAAAATTCATTGTTTCTTTACAAGTAATTTGGTTAACACTTAATTTCCAAGTAAGTGCAGAAACAAATTAAAACATGATGCTGTGAGTAAGACACTGAAATCAATTTCAATATTATTGCAGGTACCACGACTTTGTACTTTCATTTTTTTTTGTCTCTCTCTTTAGAGATGAGAACCTAAGATCAGTTGTGTTAATGAGCAGAGAAGGGTCTGTGCTGAGCTTAGACCAGAAGCACATTAAATCTGTATTCATTCCCTTCTCTGTTGGCTGACACATTTGTGTAGAAAACAAAATCCTCACATCTCTGCTCTGTGCCTGAGAAACGTGGAAAAGACAGGAACTGCCCAACCTCTGCTCCATCCTTTGAGCCTGCAGTGAGCAACTGAAGGGCTGCCACAGAGGTATGGATTTGTCTCCCAGTAATTTCATGTCACACTTTGTCCCTGTAAATGAAAAACCAAATGGTATTTCTGAGCAGATGACAGGTCTGGTCCTTCAGGCTTTTTGGGTCTGAAGAAAAATCTCCTCATGTCAATGAAAATCTGCAAAGTGGTTTCTGTGGGGAAGTGGTTGAGAAAACAGCCTGTGGGGCGCTTGCAGATGCTACGCTCAACATTTGTACACAAGGTAGGAAAAAATTAGCAGTCAAAACCTGAAAGTTACAATATTTGGCGTGGATGTTTTTGTTATCAATTTAAACCATTTTCTTTTGCTTTCTTTTTAATTTTTACGTAACAAGAAATAACACAACATACTTAAAATGTGATTCATTCTAAAAGAAAATAAAAATTAATATATTTATTATTGCACTTACTTATCTTGTTACTGCCAGTGTATTGTGTTGCAGGAACTGGAATTTGATCCAAGAACTGTGTATGTGGATGTAACTTATAAACTTCTGATATTAATCACCACTATTTTTGTTCCTGCTCTTGTTGTTCAAACACTTACAGAGGATTCCATCCTTGTGGAAGGCAGTGAATAATTGCATCAGTCCATCAGGGTGTCCTGCAAAGTCCTGGGGTTTGATATAATGAGTTACACACTTGAAAGGGAAATATAAAACTGCTAACTTGGAAATAGCCCTTAAACAATGAATTTGAGAGCATTTTTATTCAACTTTAGAATCTGGACAAGTAGCACCTCTTAAGCCACATTTTGGTCCACCTTGCTGCCTGACTTTATTTAAAATAATGAGTATTCCCTCATTCTATGGAAAACTGTATTGGATCATGTAATCTCAGGAAAAAATCAGTCCCAGTTTAAACAGATTATTATTACATTGTAAATAATATTTTTATTTTAGTCTTTAGATGAAGTGTTGGAAATTTCTTTCATTAGCTTGCATAGTCTGTCTTCTATTAAAATAATAACTGATCCAGACTTCTATATAGCTATAATAAAAAAATGAGTACTCTGCTAAGTAGGAGACAATAATATTCAGCTGTGTGTTACATATCCCAAGCTTCTCATAATTAATAAGAAATTCCTGATCAATTGCAACAAGCTATAAAAAAGAAAATATAAGTGACATTGTAACAGAGTTTTTTACTTGCCACTGTTATGGCATTAGTTTAAAAATCAGATTTTTAAAAGATAATTCTTAAAATTATTTTTCTAGAAGTTCACGAGTAAAATTGAAGAGTCTTTAATTCAGAGAAAAAATATTCTAATGATATCTAGAATATCATGATATTCTAGGCAGTGATGCATGAAAAAATTAAAACAATACATTGAAGGGATTAATAACTGGGAAGTCAGAGGGAGATTGTCATCCAACTGAAAACTTTCTGATAGGATCCTAATGTAATTGGTTCTTTGTCCTTCACTGCTTGACACATTATCAATGAGCTTGAAGAAAACATGAAACCATCCAAGATAATTACTGGGGATTACACCAAGACAGCTAATGAAGAGGCCAGGTCACTGATCCAGAGAGATGCAGTGAATTCAGACAAATACCACAGATTTCAATACAGACAGGTCAAAAAAGACGAAAACCCGTACTTTTAGGCCCAAAAACAAAGGCAGCACTTGCAGGCTGAATCAAACAGGTGATGGTTGGGATGCTGTGGGTGGCTGAACTCAGGGTGGTGATGAGCAGTGATGAGATCCTGAGCACACCTGTGGGATCATTGGGAATAGCAACCTGCAGCTGCCAGGAACACCTGTGTGGAACCAGGAGCACCTGTGTGGAACCAGGAACACCTGTGTGGAACCAGGAACACCTGTGCAGAACCAGGAACACCTGTGCAGAACCAGGAACACCTCATGGGCCTGGGAACACCTGTGTGGAACTGGGAACACCTGCTCGGAACTGGGAGCACCTGTGGGAGCTGCTGGGAGGGGACAAAAGAGCCCTCTCACCCCACCCTGCTGTTGTTCTATGGTGTGAACACATGGCTGAGGGCTGAGAGAGCTCTGGAAGCTGCCCAGTGCCTGGCTGCTCCCAGGAGGAGGAATCCCAATGTTCAGGACATGCCCCCTGAGGCTCCAGGAAAGGTAAGGGGCATGTGGAGCTCCAGCTTTGCTGCCCATGTGTCTTTCTTTGTCCAGGAGGTTTTTTGGTCTGGTCTGTGGTTTTTATTTTGTTAATATTAATGGTGAAGCTGAAGATTTTGGTTGCTGGAATCTCAGTCTGATGGAAGAGATGTTAAAAAATGGTTTACTAAAGAAAACAAAGCTTAAAGTTAAGGGTTTTCATACTGCAGGTGAATTTTATAAATGTGTGATTCTTGGCTGCTATCTGAGATGTGTCCTTTTCTTTGTCCCGGAGGCCATTTGGTTATGGTCTGTTGAGCTGTGGGTTTTGGCCAGTATTAATGGTAAAGCTGAAGATTTTGGCTGCTGGAATCTCAGTCTGATGGGAGAGATGTTAAAAAATGGTTTACTAAAGAAAGTAAGGCTTAAGGTTGAGGGTTTTCATACTGCAGCAGGTGTAAAGTGTAAGTGGCAGGTAATACCTTGTGAATATTACAAATATGTGCTTCTTGTCTGCTATCTGAGATGCGTGCCTTCCTTTGTGCAGAAGGTCATTTTGTTATGGCCTGATGAGCTGTTGTTTTTGGTCAATATTGATGGTAAAGCTGAAGATTTCAGCTGCTGGAATCTCAGTCTGATGGAAGAGATGTTAAAAAATGGTTTACTAAAGAAAACAATGCTTAAAGTTGAGGGTTTTCATGCTACAGGTGAATTTTGCAAGTGTGTGATTTGTGGCTGCTGCCTGAGAAGTGTGCCTTCCTTTGTCCAGGAGGCCATTTTGTTATGGTCTGATGAGCTGTGGTTTTTGGTCAATATTAATGGTAAAGCTGAAGATTTTGGCCATTGACATCCAAGTCAGAAGGAAGAGAAGCTAAAAATTAACTTGACTAAAAAATGAGGCTTAAAGTTGAGAGTTTTCATGCTACAGGTGAATTTTACAAATGTATGGTTTTGGCTGCTGCTTTTTGATGGTGCTAGTACTCATTATTTCTGTATGCTGAACAGGTGAGATTATTCAACATCATGAACAGTGGCTATTGAGGGTGATGGTGGAAAATGAACTGTATGTAATGGTGGGAGAGCTCAGATAACTGCAACATGAGGTTTCCATTTAACCCCTCTATGTGTTCTCTGTGTGCATCAAACTGTACATTGAATTTGTAATTAACAAGTTTTTATATGGATCCTTCATTGTCCGTGAGTTCATTGCTTCCAGAAGCTGTGAATATCAACCACAATCCTGTCTAGATGTCAATGGTCATCAAACTCATATTAAATCCAAGGTATAGCATTTCAGGCAGGACATGTCCAGCATGATTCCTCAGTAAATTGTATTCTCACTATAAGTACTAATTCTCTGGCATTTCTTTCTCCTATGAAATTGATGTACTAATTGTTATTCTTGCATTATGCTCTCCTGACTTTTAATCTATTTATTTCAAACAAAAAACCTGTTAAATAAATTGAGCTTCACAAATGTATCACAAAATGTTCTTTCCCTTTGGTAAGAAATTTGGTAACTAAATAATCAAGTTAGAAGAACAATACAGTTGTTTTTTTGGAACAGCTCTTTCTGCTGCACATCTCTGTAGGATATAACTCATTAAAATGTTGTGTTCTTTTTTTGTTTTCCATCACTGTCCCCTTTGTAACAGAGTGAATTTTCTCTGCATGTGAATTGTAAACCTGGCTTGGTGCTGAATGCCCCTGCTTTGTACTTTGTGTGAATATTGTCACTACAGTCCATGTGGCATTGTGTAAATCTTGAGATAGTAAAAGGAATAGTACTAATATTGATTCTTGTGGCACTCCTGAACTTGCTGCACTCCTTGGAAACTATTCCCACTTGTAAGTCTCCTTTGATTTGAAATCTGCTTTTATTAATCTACTCCAGTAACTCAGATATTTTAAGGTAACTTTGTAGATTTGCTCTTTATGATGGGGCCTCTAAAGCTCTGCAACAGAGTAGATAAACTGTATTACTTCTGCAGCATCTTTCTTATAAACTGTTCCTTTTTCCTTAAGTTTCTGAAATGTCTTTGTTAATATCCTTTATGAATGACTGGGGGAGCAGAAGGATTTGAGAAGAGCATTTATTGTGTTCTGACAACCTTACAGACACTGTAAAGGCAGGGAAACCACAGGGAGGCCTGGGGAAGAGCTTTGTTTGGGGAGCTGGAGTTCAGCTGGGCCAATTCTCCTGCTCAGAGGTTGGTTTGTGTGAAGACAGGGATTACCTGTGAACTGAACAAGTGTCTGCAGGAAAGCAATCTGCCTGGGAGCCACAGAATTTAAATGCTCTTCTGTTGCTTGTTTTGATACTTGGACTTTGATAATCACCACCTTCTCTAAGTGATAACTCAGAAAAATGAGCCCATTCCATAATGGATGCTTTGTGCTTTCCTTAATTTATAAATTCTTTGGGTACTTGGATATCCTCAACAAGCTCTTCTTTTGCAACTGTTTTTTTCTTGTCTTACCACAACAGCTGTGCTTTGAAATGGTCATCATAGATTCACACACTTTTTCTGCCTAGTGAGTCAATTGATTTGCATATCTAATGGTATTTTAGCAGGATACACACCTGTGCTACTGAGTGTCATTCTCATTCCTTGTTGTAGAAAGTTATTTAACAGAAAATATTGTAGTGAAGCTAATACTGAAAGTGTGTGTAAGCAGTAGAGTGGCTGGTCAGCTGCAGTTGGTACTGTATAATTTGAAAATAGCATTTCTGCTTAAAATTTCAGACTGCTCTGCATCCTCAGTGATTACTTGGGTTCAATCCTAATTTGAGATATTATCAGTGGTGAGTGAGTCATGCTTTCCTCTTTCCCCTGGCTCATGATGACAAGTGTGTTAAAGATCCTTTGCAGGATAAATTATAATGCTTGGAATTTGTTTTCCTGTCCAGTTATGTAATTTATATTAGTTTTCTGATTGATCAAGTGTCTGCTCTTGAAAGTATGCTAAGAGTTTCCTTATGCTCCTTTTGAACCCTACCAAAGAGCTCCGAGTTAAAATGCTGGTAATGGAAACTGATACAGCCTTAACCTGAAACAGATGTTGGTGTGAGGGCCAGGAAAACAGGGAACAGTCCCTGCTCTATGTTCACTTTTCCTTAAATAGTGCCCTGGAGGCTGCAGCACGGCTGCTTTGTGTCGGGCCAGGGCTGCACTAATGAGCTTTAATTGCCCTGACCAGAATAACCTGGGGCCTGTTGCTCTGGGGCTCTTGTCCGTGCTGTGCCACAGAAACACCTGAACCCAGCACATCTCCTGCTCTGCTGGCTCAGGGACAGCTTCTCCTGGAGGAACCTCAGAGCTGTGGTGGCTTCCTTGTCTCCAGGTTTATCTCTGCTCCAGCAGGATAATTTGGGACTGGCCTGGGCCCAGTCCTGCCTCTGACCCTGCCTTGTCTGGACTCTGGGGAAGGTTTCTCCTCTCCCAGCTGTGTCCTGCTCTATCCTGTGGGACTGTCCCCTGGTTGGTGAGGCTGCACTCCCCTGGTTTATCTCTGCAGTTGCAGAAACCCATCTTGCCTTTCAAACTGAGAGTAGATTTAAGTTAGACATTGTCAATAAATCCTCCCCTGTGAGAATGAAGAGACCCTGGCACAACCTCCCAGGGAAACTGTGGCTGCCCCTGGATCCCTGGCAGTGTCCAGGGCCAGGTTGGATGGGGCTTGAAGCACCTGGGATAGTGGAAGGTTTCCCTGCCCATGGCAGGGGGGTGGCATCAGATGGTCTTGAAAGTCCTTTCCACCCCAGGCTGTTCTGATTCCCTGGCAACCTATTTGTAGCATTGTGTTTGCAATCTCTTGAAATGTTTTTTCAAAAATATTGTGAAGGTTCTACCATCATTCGAAAGCTTGTGTTGTACAGCTTGCACAATGGAACTTTGTGTAAAAAGAAACAAAAAACCCCCAAAAAAAGATTTTGTATTTGAAGGAGAAGGCTTTCCTGCCAGTGGAGTTCCCACATCAGCAATACTGCGGAGATGTAATGGGCAAAGCACATGAAATCTGATTAAGGAATGTTTCCCTTAAAGGTAATCTTACAAACATAAGCAAAATTGACAGTTGCCATCTGTAATCTGGAACTTCTCTAGATTTCATTTGATTTCTCAAAACCTGTGAATTTTGAATGAGGAGAAAATCTCTGTGGTTCACATAATGTGTTTAGAGACATGAAATGCCTAGACAAAAAGGCAAGAAAGGAAAAGGGAAGAAAATCCATCATAATGGTGTTTCTGCATGCAAGACCACCAAGACCTGGTGAAAAACTCTACCATGGGCTGACAATCTTCTCTCCAAACCTTTTGGACTGTATTTAGGATAATAAATTTGCTTTTGAATAAATTAGTGTGATGAGTGAGAATAGTTCTTCAAGTCAGTAAGAATTTAAGAAAGAATTGAATGTGAATAAACACTAAGCTTGAAACTCTGACTCTATTTTTAGTGAAGGAGCTCTTTTTGTAGTTGGTTTGCTTCCTGAACATGAAATCAAACCAATCTTAAGCTTTCTGAGAAATGAGAGCAATTTTGTACACGATGACCCACAGAGCTGTTTGGTATCTGAGCTGTTGGCAGCACTTTTGTGTATTTGCAGGTTGTGTTTGTGTCCTGTGCGCTCCTGTGCCTGCCTGGAGCAGTGCAGGGCACCTTGCTCATCCTGCAGGGCGAGGGAAGCAGAGGTGTCAGTCCAGCAGTGCTGCTGTGCCAGAGGAATGGGGAAAAAGGATGTTTCTTGTGCTGTTTCTGAGGAACAAAGTAGCTTAAAATGGGATGACAGGAGACAAGAACAGGCTTTTGAAAGCCCTGAAGCGACTGAATGTTTTGTAACAGCAAGGTGGTTGGATAAATCCCACTGTTCTGTGGAGGATGTGCTAGCTGATAAAGCTTTTCTCCAGAAGTGTGTTTGCTTTCTGCTTTTAGGGTAGAATCCTTCTGTTTGAGTGGCTGGATGTCTGCATAGGGAAAAACAGTGCCCAGTATGAGAGAGGTAATGGAATTAAAACCTGAAAAAATGGGCCACGCTGGAAATTCAGTATATAATGAAAGACAGGTAGATGCAGATTGGTATTCCTCTCCTGCCTTTGTTTTACCTGCTTAAGTGATGTTTGGTGTTTCAGTAATGGGGATGTGTTTTTATTCACTCAAACTCCAATAAAACAATTCAGTGCTATTTCTGAGCTCCCTTTGACAGAAGATGGGCAGGGTGGCGGTCCTTTGAGGTTTCAGTGATGTGTGCATCCCTCCTATCACACACACTGTGTCTCATCCTTTGTTTCCCTGTCCCACGGATAACTGTGGGAGCTCTCAGTGGGTGTTCAGCAGGTAGGGAAAAGCTGGGGAAGATTAGGATTTAAACAAAGGGTGTGTAGCTGATTAGGCTGCAGTAGAGTGTTTTAGACAGCACACACAACAGGGTGCTGCTACAAAGACTGGTACAGTATCAAACTAAATAACTTTAAAAGGAACAAGATGATTTAAATGGGGATTATATTTTTTTTAACTCAGTGTTAGGAATTTTTGTGTAAAACTACTTGGTGCCTCAGAGTGCCAAGTCAATCTGCATAGCAGAATGTTTAGTGAATCTCAAAATATTTTTGGCTGTTTTCAGAATTATTTTGCAATTACACAGGAAGTAAGTGCTATGTCATTGTATATTTCCAGCCTGTTTGCAGTTGATTTTATTTTAGTTTTAGGAGGAAGGCAGGGTGATTCTAAACTGGTAGTCATGACGTTTGTACACTTTCTAAAAACTGATAATGCAATACTTTCTTCATAAGAATTTTTCCCTTTTAGTCCTGTTATATGACAAGGCCTAATAAATGTGGAATACTTTTCATTGTGTTACATAGCCTGAAATCCATTTAATTTCATTTAGATGGGATCATCTATGTTGCCATGTGGAATCCATCATGTGTGTTGCTTTCTCTGGATACTTCTGGTGAAGTCAGGCTGCCTTTTGCACTGGGCTGGGTTGATGAGCAGAGTGATCCTGTGCTCTGAAGTAGCCAAAGTATCAAAATGGAGCTTTCCCCACATCAGTTTGGCTGTGTGGGAAGTTATGTCTATCTTCCCTTGTGTACAAATGAATTGAACAGGTGTGTATATGCACCAAGTGTCAAAAAACTGGACTGCATAATTTCTCTTTTAATTTCCAGTTAAACTATTTCCTATGTAAGGTTTTCTGTTTCTGCATGGCCTGTCTCTTTCATTGCTTACTTACCCTCTTTGTTTCACTTTTTGGTTTATAGTAATTGGGTGGATTGAACTTTTATTCAAGAGAGAAAGCATCTGAGTACTTTAGGGTATTTCCTTCATTTTTCCATGAAAGAAAAAAGCAAAACAAAACCCCAAGATTTCTTCAATGGAATGAAAGGCATCTGTATTCTCTAGTGGCAAAAGGAAAATTCCTTTCTGTTTCAGCAGGATAAGAACCTTTATCATATCTTTTAAAATGGTTTAAAGTGGAGGATTTTTGTCGGCTGTCAGCTTGAAAGGTCATGTTTTAGGCAGTCAGTCCTAAGCCCCTTGGATAATGTTTACAGTGCTCTCAAATGACTTAAAATGGACTAAATTGTTTTCAGCTGATGGTAGTAAAGGTCATGGAGGAAATCTGTTTAGTCGGCCTTGCTTGCTTCCTAAGCACACCCAGTAAAAATGTGCCATAAACTGCAGCAAGGCAGGAGCTCTGACTCGGAGACACTGGAGGCTGAGGGAATGCAATGTACCTCTGGTGGGTAGAAAGTGCTTGGCAGAGAACTTGCAACGCAGGGGTTGCTACTTTAGGCAAACTTTTGTCCAGTCCCTGCTGGATTCCACCTTTGCCTGTTGTCTCCTTTCATGTTCTTGTTCATCACTTGAAGAATTTGTGGATTTAGGGGCATTTTCTAATCTCAGTGTGGGTGCCCATAACTTCCAGACACTCTAATGAGAGACAGACATGATCTTAAGGTGGTGGGGGAGTGGGGCAGGCAAGAAAGATTGTACCTCAGTGCTGAATTTCCTGGAACTCCTTGTCAGCCCTCATTTGACCCCAGAACGTGGCTCCATTCCCCTCACTGGAAATGTCACTGGGTTGATTACAGGGACAGCTCATGCAGTGTAAGGTATTGCCAAATTTAATGATGAAATGGTCTTATTAGAGAAAACCAAGATAAATTACCTGTTTGTTATGGATCTGGTTTCTAATGGCATTTGCTGCTGGATTTTTTTCACATTTTTCTTGTCCAACCTTTCCAGAAATGTCTTCTCTAAATTATAACAAAATGCACAGCAATTATAGCAGGTCTTGCAGTACCTGCTATTACATACAAATACTATTTTTCTTCTGTGAGTGCTGGAAACCCCAAAGTAGTAGGATTTTACACTGGAAATCTCAGAGGAGAGACACAGCCAGCCTGGTTTCCAACACTTTAGTGGCCCAGGTAACTTAAGCTGTAAGGTTTTTACCAAGAGTGGGTGAGATCTAATTTGAGGAGAGTAAGTGAAAGGCTTGTCTGCCTCTCTCAGACATTGTGCTGCATTCTTTGGAGTGATGAACAGCAAAGAGGGCAGCTCCTTAATGATGTTTTTGCAGATACAATAAGAGAATAGAGGAGCTGAAGTCTGTGTTTGAAACGTGCAAAGTGCTTGCACAATATACAATTACAGAAAACACTATGTTCCATTAGCTTAATTCCATTATTCCCCAACTAAGTGGTTAATCCAGGGAACAGAAGTGATCCAGCATTATGAAAAGCTTGTCTGGGTTTCATCTCCTGCTTTTGTGCCAGGTGAAGTGTTCCTGCAGAGTCAGATGGATACTGAGTGAAGTTCTGTGATAAAATGTCACAGAAACAATGTGTGTTTATCTGGCTATGTTTTCAATGTTGAACAAATGCTGACTTGAATGCTCTACAAATGGCACGTGATTGCTAATTTCATGTAATTGTGGGAAATGCTCCTTTTGTGCATGAGCTGAAGGAAAAGGGTTTTTTGGTATTTGACACTTAAGCACAGCCTTAGAACCTGTACACTTTATGCCAAAAACTGCACATTTAAAGGTGTGTGAGGTCACTGTACTGCATTTCAGAGTTAATTTTTAAGTGGTGTGACACCATAACTATGGATGACAATGTATTTGTGTACTTCAATATGCTCAGGATATTTGAAGGTAAGTGTCTGTGAGCATTTAAATATTGATTTAGAAATTTTAGTTGAAATACTGCTTTGGAATTTACAAGACTTGTAAATTTATTATCATAAAGCTGTCTGCTCTTAAGTAATGATCAAAAGTGCAAAATGAAGTTAAATGGGGTGGGGGAAAGCAACCACATTTTGTTCTGTGGCACATTTTGTTCTGTTCAGTAGAGTTTTGAGATTTTGGTCTGAGGTTTTTTTTTGTTGGTTTCTCTGAGGTGATTCAGTGTGATTTGAGTCATTTGTCAGCTATAAATCAGCCTAAACTGAGTGGAGCACTTTGCTTTTCTGCCTCTGTCTCTCATCTTCCTTCTTCCATAACAGTTTATCACTGTGGCCAGGAAAGAGCTCAGTTAGGAGGACAGGCAGACCTTGTTCTCGTGTCATGTTTTCATCCCTAGATATTAGTGTGTCACTCGGATGGATACAGATTGTTTTGCTGCGTGTCACATATGACAGACTGAAGGACAGCAAAAACAAACTCCTCCAAGCCTAAACAGAAAGCAAGTTTCCCAAAGTCTGTGTGACCAGGCTGAATTAACTCTTGACTGGTTCAGCCTGTTCAGAACAGTGCAATCTGTGTGTGTGCCATTAAATCTTTGTGCTGGAGTGGCTGAGGTCACACAAAGCTTGTTGTCAGAGAGCAGAACTCGGGAGTGTAACTAAATCATAGTTTTTTTTATGGCAAAATAGCATGTTAGGTAATTATACATATCACAGAAAGCATGAATTGATTGAAAATAGAGGTTAAAAAGATTATAGAGGAAGGTGGCCTATTAGAGCCATTTTTATTGATTTACTGATTTTAAACTTCCCCTTGGCTTGGGTATAAAAGACTCCTGTTGAGTTTCTTTGCCATGGAAAGAACTTGAACACAGGGTTAGAAAACCAGCCTGTCTCTCTGGGAAAGTTACCAATTACTACCATTTAAACATGGCTTAGTCATTTTATCTTTGTATTACTTAGTCCTTTCAAGTTTACTTTCCATGAGAATTTCCCCCACTGTCCACTGTGTGTGCAGGTGGAGCTGCAGCTCCCCTGGGAGGAGGAGGAGGAACAATGAGCTGGGTGTCTTGCCCTGGCTTTTAGCACTGCACAGCTGAAATGTGCACGTAGCTCTGAATGGTTCTGTTAGTGGGATTAAATTTACCTCGGGCAATCAAGTATCCGTTTTATATCTGCATTTCTGTTGACCTTTTTGTGGTACCATAAGGCTTTTTAATGCCATCTGAAATTCTTCTCCTCCAAACCAAGCAGTACCTTAATGAACAAATAAATATTAGTGCATCATTCATGTGATTTACTGACGGTCTAACTGACCTGTGTGTGGATCCAGGGATGCAAATTCTACTTCACAAAGCAGCCTTGTTGTTCTGGCCTTTTCTACTTGGCTGTAATTTAAAACTGAAGCCTTTAACTGTGCTGAGGTAAAATGTAAGCTCTGCTGGCAAATTGAAGAGATAGGTATTGACTAGGTGTTGTGTCACTAGAACCAGACATTCAGGCTCCCTGAAGTTTTAATTTTTGATTTAATTTTTTGATAATGTGTCACAGTTGTAACAGTGTGTCTGAAGCAGGGAAAAATGACAAGCTGAGCCATTAGGGAGTCTGTACCCACTCACTGTTGCTTTCCACCCCACCTGAATCCTGGTGTTCCCAAAGTAATAAAAGTGTGTGATAGAACCATTATTTGACAGTAGGACAGGGACTCAGATGAAATTAAATGCAAGATTACTTGAAAGCTTAAATTATATGACTAATTAACAGACACTCACGCATTTTGAAGGTAAAAATACACTGCTACAGCTAACTTTCAGTAGCTGATGAATTTGTATGGCAATGGGCAGGGGTTTGGATTTCCAATCCAAATGGTGAGAGCAGTTTGGCCCCAGTTAATCAAGCCCACGGTAATTGGCCCCAGTTAATCAAGGCCATGACTTTTGGAGCTCTTTTAAATACTAAAAATATCAGCAGTGCTGTTTCAGGGAGGTGCTTGTGTGCGAGTGGGAGATGCACTGGTAGGTGACAGCTTGGGCAGCTGTGATTGTTATGCTGGTAAGCTGTTCTTAGAGCAGATATAATGTGAGGAACCATGATCTCAATGGCTTTTAGTAGCACTCAGACTGCTTTTATACAAAACACCTTTGTAAACAAGAATTGGGTAAATCATTTTAGACACATCACTATTTCATAGTCAACTTTGTTATATCTGTGTATATATATAAATATATGTTTTATTCTTGTAACTGCTGGAGTATCTTGCCTAGCTGAAAAATAAAAGAAATATGAGGGGGGAGGAACTTGTGTTACTTGGGAAAATTCATTGCTGATTTACCATTGTTATGGTATTGTTTTTGTGAAAACTGAAGGTGGTAGAAAAACTGGCTATAGTTAAACACTGAAAACATGAAAAATAACCCACAGAGGATAATACATAGCAGATAAGACTGAGGCAAGGATGGGGGAAGAAAAGGGCAATAGCAGTACAGAGAGCCAGAGCTGCTGGCAGCTTGACTCAAATGGAGTGGGCCTGCAGACATTTGTGGTAAAAGGACAATGGGCAGCAAATGGCTCAGCTGGGCTGAGAGAGATTATTTACTTAAACTGTGCTGTCTCCCTGTGGTCCCACGAGAGCCATGTGAGGCTATTTCTACAAATGAATCGGTATTTAGAGGGGTTTATTGCTTCTCTTTTTCCAAGTATCCATAAAGAAATGCTAGGCTATTCCTAGTGGGATTAGGGTCAAGGTGAAAATGATCTTGGTTTCTGGAAACTCAGCCATAATTTACAGAGTAAAAGTGCATTTATCCTGGTGATTAAAAAATAAATAAATAAATAGTGATTTTTCTCATTTAAAGTTATGAAAGTGAATCCCTCTTAAAGAAGTTGGAGAGCAGAAGGGGAATTAATATTTAATATTACTGCTGTAAGTCTTGGAGCTGATATTGTGTGATGCATTTCACCTCTGCCTTCTCCACAATGAGATGTCACTCAAGGAATGGCCTCAGGATCAGTTTAGAGCCATCTCCAACAAGTGGACATGTAAAGGAACAGTAATTAGCCCAGCCAAAAGATAGCTTTGGGTAAACAGATTCACATCAAATGTGGTTCTGAAACCTTAATTGGATTTCTGTTGCTTTGCCCTAATGACAGAAAACCTGTTTGCTACTATCAGGGGAACATGAAATATCCTTGCAGGGCTGTCAGAGTGGGGTGCTTTGCCCTCACTCTGATTGTTATTCCTCATGTTAGTGTACCTGGGCACTAATTGTTTGGTTCTTCATTAGCAGAAATGATCGAAAGGGACTGGGCAGACATTCTAACAAGAAATCCTAAAGCAATTTCCTAATCTTCCTGAAATGAGTGGTTATGTATTTTGTGTCAAGTAGCACAATTCCTCTCAGAAGAACTGAAGGTAACCCACCTCAGAAAGCTTTAAGCTGGGCAGCTGCTTTGAAAGGTGTCAGACTTGAGTTAATTATTTTTTGACACTAATTGGATAAACTGGACTGGTAATGTTTAGATTGTACAAAAAAAAGTACCCAAACAGAAACACCACCTGAGACTGCCTTTGAAGACCCTGGTTTAGAGGTTTGTCTGGTATTTTCTCCTTATTTCAGAGATATTTATTTTCATTTATCTGAAATAGAACTATTGCAGTAGGAGAGATTGTGTGGCAAAACAGAATATCCAGAAAATGGAATGAGCTGGTGGCAATTTATGGACTTAATCTGAAAATGAACAAGGTTCACCTACATCCTGCTTTATATTCAGTTGGATGTTGTAATAGTAGCACACTTATAATTTTATCAAGTATACATAAAATTAAAGTATCTTGTGACTATTTGCTGACTTCCAGAACTCCTTTGAATGGCTCTTAATGGCAGACAAATGTATAGAAGGGGTGAAGTTGTTCCAGTGTCAAACTCTCTAACAAAGTATTATAAACATTGCTAATCTTAATTCAAAGTTACTAAATTTTAACTTATATTTGAATTCCATTCATCTTTTAACCTTCTACTTTTCCTTCTTGCATTGTTTTTGTACTTCTTATTCTACAGAGATATAAAAGTAAATGGTGTGTGATTTTTGGTTTGGGTTTTTTTTTTCACCTAAAAATGAATGTGTTTTTAACAGAAGAAAAGGGCACCAAGAAAGGCAATAATACGGTTTGGTCTTGCTGCCATCTTTCCAGCTTCCCTGCACATGTCTGTGTTTTTATGAAAGATGTTTTCTTGTGCTGTGTCCATTTGAGAACTTTTTTGGTTTTCTGGACTTTAATGAGGGGAAAACAATCTATGATAGGCTTTTTAAAAATGAGAGTTCTTTGAGCTTTATCTTCATAAAAACCAGTTTTATTGTTGTAGAAGTTAGGGAACAGAGATGTTATTTCCATCAGTTTTAGTGGGAAATAAAATGGATTTGCATTCCAGCATCAGCTGGGTGCTCTGGAAGGTCTCCCTGGGTGGGCTGTTGCCTCCCCCTGGTTTTTAATCTCTCTTCTCCCCAGGTCTGCCTTGCCCTGAGCTCTGTCTGCCCTTCCTGCTCTGTCACAGCTCACAGATAATTCCAGTATCACCCATCTGCAGGGTGACAAATCAATCCCAGCAGGGCATGTGCAGGGAGCCCCTCGGTGCTGCCCTCCTGAGCTGGGCAGCAGTGAATGGGTTTGTGCCTTCCCTTTGCCAGGGGGTCCAGGGAAGGATGGAGAACGCTCTGTCCTGCTGGTGCAGGCTGCTCCAGGATCTCGGGCAGCCCAGCAGATGTTAGCTGGCTTGAGCAGCTGGGATGTTTCATTTGGGATGGGAGGGAGAGAAGTAGAAATGGAAATTTGCATTATTTTCTTCCTGGAAATGGAAATTGAGATTGTTTTCTTTCTTTCTGTAACCTTCCATTTCCAGCTTTAGTTAAGCTGCAGAGGATCTGATTTTAGAGTGATTCTGGAAGATTGTCCAAGGAGCTGATAATAGGCAGTTTTGCATCTGAGAAACCTTTTTCCCCCCCTAGAGCTATCTGGAGCTCAAATTGACATCTCCAGCTTAGCTTTACACATGGACCAGACAAGAACTGCAGTCATGGATTACTGTTTCCATTGCACAAGGAATCTGCTTCCAGAGAAACGTCATCTGCTGTTCTCCTGGAAGGAGATTATTGTATATGACATGTATCACTGTATTTTAGGACAATGATTGTATAGGAGCTTTGTTTCTACAATTAGTACACTTACAAGCTTTTACTTGGGCTCAGGGTGTTTATTTATTGTTTTCTTAGCAGAAAGAACACTTGGAAAATGACAGCCATGGCATATATGGAATGTATCACTGTTAATTAACAAAGTCTTAAACTTTGTCAGAGCTGAATAAATGATTGAAACAAGCTCCAAATTGTGTTAGGTAACTTTTGGCTAGCTTGCTTTTTAATTTGTAAACTGTCATTGGAAACATATTAATTGTTGCATGTTAAGCAATCCACCTTCTGCCTTCCTGGGTGCTAATTTGATATTCTTGTCAGCAGCTAACAATGGCTTTCTTGATCAGAGGTTCTGGTGACAGCCTGGCACTCTGATGCTCTTCCCAGGCTGAGTGCAACTCCCACTCTCAGGATTGTGGTGCAGGTGCAAATTCCCCAATTTCTTTTCAGGAACATTTGCTGGTAATTCAAGACTGGGTTGAATATTCCTGCCAATAAGCGAAGTGTTAGAAAGTCAGCAGGGCTGTGAACACACTTGGGCCCTGAAACAGGCAATTGTGTGATACAGAATGCATGATTAATAGACCTGCAAGGAGGGGGTTCAGTCTGTCAGACCTCACTGCCAACTGCATGGATGACAACCTGGTGCCTCTCTGCAGAACAGTTTCTCTTACATAACACTGCAGGCTTTTGCTGTATGTGGAGTACTAAAACTTGATAACAGAGCAGCTTTGAAACAAAACAAACCCTGAAGGTTTTGTTTCTCTTTGCTAATAGTTTGTCTAATGGGATTTTTTAAGTTGTTTTATTTTTTTACTGAAGAAAATGTGTGAGATGTATCACTCAAGTTGGAAATCTCACCTGGCCTCTGGAGGACTCCTGACATCCTTTACCTGAGAGAGTCATCTTGGGAAGCTCAGCAGCACTTTCACTGTGTCCTAATATTAAATGTTCTTCAGAAGGGAAGAGTGAGCTGCCTTTTTGCTGGATCACTGTACAGGTTGTATTTTAGAACAGTAAACATTGTTCTCATGGAGCTCAAACCCAAAGTCCTTGAACATTTTCCCTAAAAGTATTTGGGTTATTAGCTATTTCTCTATTCTAAGTATGAAACTTTCACTGACTGGCAAATTTTGCTTCTAGTAGAGTCTCTGCTAATGGGATCAACCCAAAATTCTGGATAGTGTCAGCAGGAGCAGATTTCTGCTCCTGGGGTTATGTCACTGATGGTTATTTTGAAAAGCATGTATTTAAATTATACAAAGGTGAGCACCTGAAGTGTTGTTTTGAATCAGTCAAAAAGGAAGGTGGAGTTCATGGAAACACTGTGCATCAAGGGAAAGACAAAGCTTTGCTTTATTTAATGTGGGGAGTCCAGGAACTTGCTTTGTGTGTTTAGAGGGTCAAAAACCTCCCTGTCCTCAAGTGCTATCAGTAGAAATACAAGCAGTGATTCCTGGTTCAACTCTGAGTTCAGAACAGGCCATGGAAAGTTACTTTGTCAGTGTGCATGAAAAGGAGAAAATGATTATTGTAGGCTGTGAAAAACACCCTCAAGTAGAGCAGCCAGGTGAAGCAACAAACCAAGGGCAGAACACTGAGCTGGGATGGATGATTCTGGAGAGAGCAGTGAGCAATTCTGGGTTCTAATAACCATGTTAAGGAGAAGGAAATACACAGTGAGGAATTTTCTCAGGGAACAAGGAATATTTTGGTCTAGGAGTGTGCTGTAGCTCACAAAAGGCTCTGCTGAGAGAGGTGAGTAATTGCACAGGTGTGATGATAAACAGGATCAGGTTTTGTCCTGCTCAAGCCCCAGACTGGAGCCTTTGTAAAATAAAAACAAAACACTTTAATGGGAATCCAGGCCTCTGGCTGGTCACTCCAACTGTTCAAGCCCCTGCCTTGGTGTGAAACTACAAATTACAATTGTCATGGTAGCTTGAAACAAAACTTGGTTGGTAAGATTGGTAATTGGGCTGTGCTGCTGTTGGAGTTCTTTGCCCATAGACAGGGTAAGAGCAATGAGAGATTTTAAGCTGTAATTGTAAATAAAAAGGAAAATAAGTTGTTTAGGAAATATTAGCATCAAATACTGGAAATAAAGCAGAATAGAGAGGTGCAGGAGGAAGTGGGGAGCATCATCCCCCTGGACTTAAAGAAGTTAAACAGATCTTAGGGCAAACCAGAAATTTCAGCTGCTCAACCCAAGGAAAAATGTCACCATAAACATGCTAAAACCAGTATTAAAGAAACAGCAAACCAAGATTTTCACCAAGATGCAATATTTGGGATTTTCCTATCATCATTTCTTCTGAGCTGGTAATATTTTGTGTTAATATTTAACTAAGCCACAATTCCAACAAAAATTGATTTCTTGTGGGTATCTCAAGGTTGAATAAGTTCTTTAGGCTAAGAAAGTTTTTCCCCCCAGATTTAATGATCACTTATTTAATAATCTGTATTGCCCCTCTCCTGCCAGGAGGAGTTAAACACTGGCACTATTATGTTCCTTTTGTTTGTATTTAGTTTTATATCCATAAATTATCAAATGTGAGGAAAGAAATCCCAGAACAGCAGTAGATGTTTGTCTCTAATGCTTAATTTTCCTGAAGTAATGTGAAGAGTCTACTCTTAAGTAGTAGAAGCAAAAATGCATTTTACATACCAACACTTGGAGCAGGCTAATGGTGGTACTTGTAAAAATAGCAACAGCAGTCCATTGGAAACTGCTAAAAATATCACATGGCTATTAAAGCTTAATTGTGGAGCACAAGGGGACTAAAATAACAAAGTCAAGGTCTGGCCTTTCTCCTGCCCCTGTGCGTGTGTGAATTGTAATGGGTTTGGCAAAAGCCATGGCTGCTGCAGCAGTGCATCTTTTCTCAGCCTCTGTTTCTCATTCTGCACTAATGTTACTGATTCTGTTACACGTGGAATGTTTGAGACCTGAATGCCTGCACAGCTTTTGGACCTGTGATAGTTCAGTGCATCCCTGTTGACTTCAGGCTTTTTATGTAAAAACTTTGAGTCACATCTTTGACTATTTTTCTCAGCAGCAGCATGCTGGCAATCCTGCTGCCAGCCAGCAGCCAGTGTAACTCACAGGATGAGGGAAATGGTGAAAGCCACCAGGGCTGTAATTTTATGAGGTGTCCTAGAGCATTTAGTGTGTGCAAACTTGGGCTTTTTTTCAGTTTGCTTAGGCTTTAGCTTCAGTTTGGGCAGGTGTGGGGTAGCAGTGTTTTATACACGACATGGAGCAGGTGATAATTGCAAATTATTTAATGGAGCCATGCACTGAGAGTGTAAAGAAATGAGAGGGGAGTAGCTGAAGGGAAAATAGCAGCATGTAGTTTGTCAGCAGCGGTCAGAACAGCCTGAGAGAAGGTGGTAGTGCTACAGAGGGCTTGTGAGCAGCCTGACTCACAAACATCCCACTTCAGACACGCTTTTGCACTGATTGTTTCTAGGTAAAGAAGCTTAGTGAGCTGTTACTGTCTTGATCTGTATGCCCAGGGCTGTAATACATAATTCTCATTCCACCATTAGACTTTCAATCCATTTGCTTTTATTGCAGTTTTCTATTTTAAAAACCAAGTTCTTTAATTCCCTTTATTGCCGTGCTTGCTCTGGTGCAGTGGGCTACATGCCCTGGCTGCAGCTCCCTTCATGCTGGGCTGCCTTAAACTGAGATCCAGGGGGGCTGATTTTACCCATGATCATTAAAAATAGTGATGTTTCCTAAGCACAAGCATGTCCTCACAAGCAAGAAATACACATTGTCCATTACCTGGAGCTGTATTATATTTAAAAACAGTCACAGGTGCTTGAGCGCTGTTACAGCTGTGGTATGACCCTCCCCTGCCCAGGCTTGTCAGAGTTCATGCTTGTATGACACCTGGAAGTGTTCCTCCTGCCAAGGACTATCCATAATTATTTACAACAGACTTTGCTTTGTGACTTCTAAAGCCAAGTCCTTATTTGAGAACTCTCCAACTTCTCCACGGTTTGGGCTGGGTCAGTGAGGAGTTGCTGAGGCAGAGTTGGTTCCTGCAATGCTGAGCCAGCAATTGCAAGGCTGGTAGCAGGTGTTTTAGAGATATCTTTCTATGCTAATGATTTCCCAAAATGATAAGTTTTTCAGGATCAATGAAGCTGTTAAGGGTTGTGAGAGTGGCAGACTGCCCCTGAGCAGAGATGAGAACAAGCACTTTAACCATTTATTGAATTTTGGAAAGGTGAAAGGACAGTTGCTTTGGCTGAGTAAAGGAAAGGAGTTTCTCTCCTTTACTCAGCCAAAAAGAGCAGTTTCTTTCCCCTGATGGGAATTAATAAGGCTTGTCACTTCCATCCTTACCCTTGTTCCATATCCTGTGCACCAAGCCCTTCACTCTTTTACCATGGTTAATTATGCTCAAAATATTTCATGTTCTACTTCTCTCGTAACTTACAGCAACTGCAGCACCCCTGCCCCACAAACCCAGTTTTCACGTGGCAGAGCTTCCCTTTGGCTGCTTGTCACTGAAGCAGCAGCATCTCTTTAACCATTCCCTCTTCAGAATGTCTTCACTGAATTCTTTACTGGCTGGAGTGGTTGCTGCCTGTACAATTCCATTGCTGGTACTCAGAAGTTGCTTTAACTTGGAAAAATAGTCCTGGGTGGAAGTTTTCCACTGGGAGGTTGACTCAGGCTGTTGACTTTGACTTTAATGTTCAGAAACTCTTAAAATGGAACTTAGTATGAATGTTAACAAACTTACTGGATGTACTCAGTTTTTCACCTCGTGCCCACTCTGTTACTGGTTTTCAGAGCAGCCTTGGCATGAACTACACAGTGGTCTTAGGGTAGAAATGGAATATATTGTTTATGGACTGCCAGCTTTGAATATTGTGTGGTTTCAGCTTTGCAAGGAGATCCTGGGTAATTCCATTATAGTTTTGACAAAATATTCCATTGTAGTTTTTGAGTGGGTGCAAGTTTTTTTTTCCCCTCTTGAAAATCTACTAATATATAGTATAACCATACCTGATAATGTTATTTTATAGTAGTACCATATAAAAGGAAAAAGCACAACTTGCCACAGGCAGTAGGAAATCATCACTGCTTTCAAGAAGGAAAGGTGATGGTTAGTTTTAACCAGAAGAAGCAAATGATGAAAGGTGGGGAACAGGAAAACATGATGACAGTACATTTAGATAGATATTTAATTTAGATTGATTAAGGCATTTCTGTAAAGGCAGAATTGCAATAGGTTTTGCAGGCTAAGTCAGTAACATTAATTCTTAAAATATTTCCTAGGAAACTTTAATTATAAAGTGACTTCTGTATGTAATTTCCTGTGCAAGAGTGCCCTATATAAATGTGCCCTGTGCATTTACACTGAAAAACCAAGAGAATGTTTACATTTTCTCAGATTCCTTTTTAAAACCAGAATGGATTAGCATTGTGTGACTTTATTTGAGCTTTCAAAAAACATCTGGGGAAAAAAATGGAATTGTTGGAAGAATGATTTACGTTGTTCCAACTCTTGCACTTGTGTGTTTGAGTTGATGGTAATTTGCTGCTAACAGTTCCATTGTGATCTGAGCGCTGGTGTAATGTAAACTGTCACCAGTGACATTTCTGTGCCCTGACAGCTTTTTTCTAGCGTGTGGGTAATTGTAAATTAGGCTAATAGACTTTTTAGCTGGAATGAAGAGACCTCTCGTTCACCTTGTTGTCGAATGCTTGCTAAATGGATGTGTACAGCAATTACTCATTTTGTTTAAACATGTAATATTTTACCCTTAACGTTGCACTGTCACTGTCAATAAGTAATTATGTAACTTCAGTTGCCTCTTTCTCTTTCTTCTCCTTCCTCGTGTTTTCTTCAGTGAAATTTTACCAGACCTACCATACAGTGACTTGTGCAACCTTTCTGTGAAAGCATGCTCCATTTTTAATGCATTAGTCAACATAATTCCCTGGTTAGGTCTTTAACTATGCTGTGCTTTATAAAAGTGAGTAATTTGTGATTGCACTGGTTGTTTTCTGCTTGCCGCTTCTGTGAGAGCCTCAGAGATAGAGCTGTGTTAGCAGGAGTCATTAGCAAATGACATAATCACCTCAGTACAGAAAGGCAGTGATCTCTGCTGGGCTTTCTAACACCTCAATAACCCTCAGATCTGGGAAATAAACAATACAATACAGTGTAAACTGTGCAGTTGTTAAAAGTGCTTTGGATTTTCAAGGTGTAGCTGCAAGCCTGTTACCTGTCAGTGGTTCTGGTCCATGGTTTTAGGATTGGTGGTCCATGGTTTAGGAGGTGGTGGTGGTGGGAAGAGGATCAATATCAGAAGTTCCTGTGTGCCTGCACAGTGGTCACAGGGTGCTGCTGGTCCTCAAGAGTTGTGTGATACGTCTTGGGAAACGACTGGAATTTGCATTCAGTATTTCCCTTCCCACAGGGGTCCAACCTGGACAAATTTTCTGTAAAAGTTGGTTCAGCCACTGCTGTAAAACTGTCCTTTAGCACCAGGTGAGATGCAGAAACCTTGAATATTTTTCCAGTTTTCTTCTTTAGAAGAGTTTGTAAATATGAAATGTCTTCCAAATGCCCACCATAAATTACTATAATAGGCTTGTAGAAAGTAGAAAATCGGTGCCAAGCAGTCTTGAACACCACACTCCCAAGGCACTTAAGGCATTTCTCCTAAGAAATGGGAGCTGTAGCAGAGGCATGTTTCCAGAGCCATCTAAGTGGCTGCATTATTTCAGCACGATGGGATGCTCTCAGACAATCAAGAATACTTTTCTGCACAGTCAGTCCAGGGGCTGGAAAGCAGATGCATTATCTGGTTCCTGTTGCTGGGAAGCAGGAGCAGAATAATCAGCCCGGAGTTATCCAGGAAGCAAATGAAAGATGCACAGATAAGGAGAGCAAACACTGCTCTGTTGGCCCCCTTGCCTGTGCCCTGGGCAGTCTGAGCATGAATTGTGGTGCTATGGACACCAGTCTGGGAAGGGAGCAGCACCACAACCATTATGGGCCACTGAGAAAACATTTCTGTGCAGTGCTGCCCCTGTCCAAACTTCATCAGAACTAATTAAACAGATAATGGGGTTTGTCTGTGGAACACGAATTAGTTAATGGCATTGAGTAGGGGAAGGTCTAAAGAGCCTTTCTAAGAAAAGGTAATTAGAGACTCAGTCTGGGAGTTTTCTTTTTTTGTTTTTCTCATGCTTTTCCCTCTCCATCCCCACATTTTAGAAACCAATAAGTATTTCCAAAGCAGGAGAACAAATTGTTTTTTTTCCCCAACTTGGTTAACAAGTGGAGGTGACTTGGCCAGCTGGGAGCTGGGGAGGTTTTTGTAGAGATCTGTGACTGTGGGGAACCACCCTGAGTTCAGAGAGGGGGGGAAGGCAGAGAGAAGGATGGCGGAGCTCGGCCGTGAGCTCGGCTCCCTCAGGAGGGACGGCAGAGCTCTGCCGTGAGCTCGGCTCCATCAGAAGGGACGGCAGAGCTCTGCCGGGGGTTCAGCTCCATCAGAAGGAGGGCAGAGCTCGGCCGTGAGCTCGGCTCCATCGGAAGGAAGGCAGAGCTCGGCCGTGAGCTCAGCCCCATCAGAAGGACGGCAGAGCTCTGCCGTGAGCTCGGCTCCATCAGAAGGACGGCAGAGCTCTGCCGGGGGTTCAGCTCCATCGGAAGGAAGGCAGAGCTCGGCCGTGAGCTCAGCCCCATCAGAAGGACGGCGGAGCTCTGCCGTGAGCTCGGCTCCATCAGGAGGGACGGCGGAGCTCTGCCGTGAGCTCGGCTCCATCAGAAGGACGGCGGAGCTCGGCCGTGAGCTCAGCCCCATCAGAAGGAGGGCAGAGCTCTGCTGGGGGTTCAGCTCCATCGGAAGGAAGGCAGAGCTCTGCCGTGAGCTCAGCCCCATCAGAAGGAGGGCAGAGCTCTGCCGTGAGCTCGGCTCCATCAGAAGGAGGGCAGAGCTCTGCCGTGAGCTCGGCTCCATCAGAAGGACGGCAGAGCTCTGCCGGGGGTTCAGCTCCATCCCAGCAGGGCACAGAGGGCAGACTGGCCCCTGGTGCAGGTGATGTCTGTGCTGAGGGACAGCTGAAAGTGTCACTTGTTCCCACAGCATCTGTGGATGCTTTCAGACAGCTCCTCTGAGCCTTGGGGAACTTTGCAGGGGGCTTGATGTGGCCAGGGAAAAGCTCTTCTAAAACCAAGCTGTTAGCCAAGATGAAGCCCCGGCAGGCTGCTGTTCAGAGGGCACAATGGGGATTTACCTCCTGATGTGCGCCTGCACCTCTGCTGTGCTCTGCCAAAAACTTCAGTACCAGGAGGAGGAATAGTCCAGAGAGGGAGTAGGATATTTGTGTAATGTAAAAAGGCTGAAACATATTGCGGACTTTAATTAAGCCTCAAGAAACATTGTGTCAGAGGAGAGTAGATACCAACATGAACTGAGCGCTGATCTACTATTCACAGATCATAACCTTGGTCTAATTACATTATTAGTATATAAATTATTGCATGCATTATTTATTTAAAATTAATAGTACAGATATTAGTTGTCATTATTAATGTGGAGGTGCCTTTTTGTCACAGAAGAATGGATTAGCATTATAATTACTGCATGAAAAATAGATATTGATGAAAAATTGCTGTTTGAGTCATATCACTCTCATTATGTTTTTTTTCCTGTTCTCTTTTCTCTGTTCATTATTCTGTATTTCTAATTATTGTCTTTGAGAAGAGCTGTTAATCTGGTAACTGATCAGCAGGTATATTGATCTGGGATAAGAATACAGGTGCTTGGTCACTTCTGGAAGGTGAAACAAAAGAAACTCTGTAATGTTGATTAACTAAATTGCAAGTTACAGTTTTTTGAGCCTTTGCTGAATCCTGGTCTCAAATAAATGGTTTGTGGTTTGTTTTCTTCCTTTGAACTTTTTTCCCCTTCATCATCTTAAAGAAGGTGAGAAGAATCAGGAGTGTAATTAAAGCCATGATAGACAGTGCAAAAAATTAGAGGTGTTGCTGTTTTACTTTAATTGCTGCCAATGTTTGGACACTCGCACACCCTTGCACACTCACTAACTTTACAGTTTAATGCACAAAGGCTTCTGGGTTTGAGATCTCAAAACAAATAGTATGGCTGGATTGTAATATCTGTGCAGAGATGTTCAGCTCCCTGTTGGTGAGTGACCTGGAGCTGCTCAGAGCTCAATCCCAGCTGAAGTTAAAAGCTCCCTGAGGAGCATCCCTGCAGCCTGGCTTTGGGGGTAGAAGGGTTTTCTGTGCTTGAATTAAAGGATCCTGATGCCTTTGGTTAGATAAACATCTGGGCTTTGAGAGCAAAGCTGTAACAACCATCTTCTAGAAAATTATTGTAGTGGAAGAAGCTCAGAGGTGTTGCTATGAGTGCTTTATCCACGAATTCTGTTTTGGTTCTAGGTTTTTTTCCCCCTCATTTACTGCCTGATTTTTCTCATTTACTGCCTGATAACTGCTTTATTCTGTGTGTGGCTGCCCTTCCAGTTCCTCTCTGTTCAGGGTGCCTGAGTCCAGCCACATTTCCCTGCTTTCTTAACTTTTTGCTGTTCTTACCCTCCATGCATTATGTGCCTCACTCTTAGGTTTTTGTGAGTGTGGGTTTCCTTTTTGTCCTACTGCCACTAAGCAGTCATGTTCCTGCTAATTCTGGGTTGTATGCAAATGGCCCAAATTAATTAATATTTTCCAGCTTTATTTGCTATAGAAGAAGAAAGTAGCAGGAAACCTGTCCTGCCTTTCATGGGAGGATGGTGTTCTTAGGACAACTGCTTTATATAGCCACTAAATTACTGTTAAGGAGTTGCACCCTTTAAAATAAGCTTTTTTGTGGCTGGTTTCTGGTCCTAAAGAATTTCTAGCTGTGTAGCTGGAAAATATTGCAGAAGTTGTCAGGGGTGGGCAAAGTGGTGATATTGTCTAGAAATTTAAAAAATACTTCTGATTTCACTAAATTGTTTTGATCATTCACAAGTAAACTGCCCATGCTAAAGTTACTTCATGGACTGAACCTTCTTTGTGCTGAAGTCCAATTCTGCTTCAGTGAGGATATTTTACGTGTGCACCAGTCCAAGCAGCTCAGGAGCACAATCTGTCACTGGGCAGATGTTTTTGTATTGAATTCAGCGGTAGAATCTCTCTGAATGCAATAGAGTAAGAGTGATCAAGCACTCTAGAATGTATTTTGAGAAAAAATAGCATCAAGTGTAAATAGTTGCAAGCAGAAGTAGAAGCAGTCATTATTTTGCTGGGAATCCATTTCTGCCCAACATTTGACTAGGCAAGCTGGTTTTGGAATTTCACTCCCATTGTAGCAATTCGGTGGCAAGCCACAAAATGTATCTACAAACCAAAATACTTGCAAACAAATGCTTCTGTATTAATAACAGCAGAAGGCAATTATCTGCATTGCTCTTTGGGGAAAGTGGAGATTTACTTCTCTGAAGAGCATTGTGATACTGAGGTACAACAGAAATTGCTTTCTTTCTGGAGAGAGTTTTATCTGAACAATCTGAACCCAAAAATTGTACACAGAAGCGTACAGAGAATTCTTCCTTGTGTTTGAGAGCAGTGTTTGGCTGCTGTGGTTAATGGCACTCTAACATTTCACATTTCCCTGTGACGTCAAAGGAAATGATGCACATCATGTTTCTGTCAATACAAGTTTTTTACCTCCATCTTAGTTGTGTGCACTTTTCTGCTTTTTGTTTATGCATAGATTTGTTTCCCAGAATGATGTGTGTTAAATTTAGGCTTTACTCTCAAACTAAAATATGTGCTTTCTTCTAGCAGCCTCTAGGAGAAGTTTCTCCCTTGCCATTTATTAGGTTTGCAGGTCAGATCTTAGGCTGGAGGAAGAAGAGGGGAATTCCTCTTCCCAGTGGTGTTACAGATGGCACAAACCTCTCTCCAGCACAGGCTGAACTAGTAAGACTTCCAGGCTCCTTTCCATTCCCAGCCCTTTCCCAAAAGGTGGCTGTGGGAAGTGCTGCAGCAGCACAGAGCCCGTGGATGTGCTGTCACACGTGTTAGTGGGTGAATTGTGTGACCCCCATGGATTTCTGTGATAAAGGCACAGCAACTACTCCATAACTGTGTCCCTGAGTTACTGAGCTGTACCTGGTGAGTCAGTGGGCCTGCAGAAGCAGAGATGTTCAATGGGTCACAGCCTGTAGGACTCTGTCCCTGCCTCCTCACTGTTCATTTTTCCTCTCTGTGAACTCAGGGTGTGAACTCAGCTCTTCCCCAGGGAAACAGCCAGAACTGGTGTGGGGCTGTGGGGATTTCTCTTTTCACTCATGGGCTGGGGCAATCCTTTCAAACACAAGAACTGTACTTGATATTTCTCGCTGCCTGAACAATTTTGAGCTGTTAATCCTTTCTGTTTATGACACTTCTGTGACCTCCATGCTAGATGATGTTCTTTCTTTTATTCTTTCACTTTAATTTCTTTTCTGTTTGGCATAAACAAACGCTTCATGGACAACCTCAGTCCACTGATTCATAGGTGACTGTCCAAATCATCAGGAAGTGACACCTGGTGTTTTATTGCACGAACATGTACCTGCTTTATTACCAAGTGGAGCAGCAGTTTGCTGTTGCACACAGGAGTCTGCCATCAGCACACCCCAGAGGCTGACACTGAGGTCAGTGCAGCACATTCCAGAACATGATTGCCTGTGTGAGAAATGTTGATTGAAATTTTTGCAATTAAGCAGGCAAAGGAAGAAAAGCCAGATTTAGCTCACAGTTGCTAAGAATGTTCTGACTCTGGAGCTTGATCTCCTGCAAGGAAGCAGAGCTGTTCCACCCCTTCTCTGTTCCACTATTCCTCTGTATTTGCTTCCACATTTTCTGTTTTTAAGTGCTGAAAGTGAATTGTTCCACTTTAGAGTATTTTGCTTCTCATAACTATTGTTTGTTTTAGCAAAGGGAGGCAGACTAAATTTTCTGTTAAATGTTTTGATTTCTGTACGCTGCTTGCAACTCAAATAGAAAATCAGTTCTTGAATGCAATTTGCTCTCAGCTGAAAAGGGAGTGCCTTTGGATTCTGACTTTGCATGGTGCCAGGAGGGGGATAAAGGAAAATTCCAGATATGTGGTTATTGGAAGTTGGGTTCTTTTCATGCTGTTAGCATTGACTGTGTGTGCATTTTGGGGTGTGTTGGGTTTTACTTTTATTGCCTGTTGTTTTTAAAGAGTTATTTTTAAGCTAGATTGTATAACAGTGTTTCTGTGTTTTCTAAACTTGAAGAAAACTTCTCTTTAGAGTTAGCAGATTTTACCAGTAATTTCTGCAGTTAATGAAATAATTGCAAGCAGCTTCCTTAGGAGTTTCGTGTTGTGTCATTGTTGTTATTTCTGTGCAGTGGCCTTTACTGAGCCTGTTGTCCAAGGAGATGCTGCTTGCCCTGCTGATGGAATGATTTCTGTATAAACATCCAGGGAGGGCAGGAACCCTGCGGGGAGGAGCTTTGCTAACACTTGAGTGTCTTCAGCCACAGAGCAGCATCACTCCAAAATCCATCATGGTCTGCTACAGCTGAGGCTTTCCAATGTGCCCGAGGGCAAATCAACAGTCCTGTGCTAATGTACATCTGTTAGGAGCTGTGAGAACAGCAGAGACTGAGAAACTGTGGCTCAAATACCAAATGATTATTCCTGTCATGTGCTTTGTGACTCTTTGGAAGCTGTCAAAAAACCCCATGAAAGATGCAGCACGTTAATCTGCTTTAGCAAAATGCTGTTGTGTGCACCCCAGTGTATGTGGGGGGAAGATAAATGGGAAAATGAGTGTGAGTGTTGGTGAGAGGAGATCCCACAGAAAGATGGAAGGAAGAACAGAGGGGAAGGGGTGTGTGGGAGTGGATTGAGGGCTGGAATGGGAATGAGCAGCAGCTAAAAACTTATCCAAGATGGAGAAAAGTAAAAACTGAAAAAAAGTACCAAGAAAATAAGAGATACCATAGTAGCCATTATTAGTAGTTATTAAATGCCATAGTAGTTATTAGAATTACTATTACTGGCTAAAAGTCCATTTTGCTGTTTAAAGCTAAACAGACAGGTTTAGGGTTTCATCTAAAATAGCAAATATTCCCCTTGAATGGGAAGTGTCCCATTTGAGCTTGTGCTGCCAATCTTTACATTTCCCCTTGTGCCATGTTGATGGGGACATATTTGGCAGTACCTTAACACAAACACCTCATTGTGTCTTCTTCTAGCAGCCCAAACACCAAAGAGTTGGGTTTCAGTAATTTTCTGTCTCTGCAGAAGCTGCTGGTGCTTTCCCACAGCAGGGAACTGGAATTTACAGGGAGCTGTTACTTAGGAAGGTGGGCAGAGAGCTCTGTGATATTTCCACGGGCATTTCTCAGGTGTGGGCTAAACACTCATAATGCTCCAGAAAACAGGCCCTGAGGCTGTGCTCTTACAATTTAGCCTGGCTCTTTGCATATATGGTTTTCATTTTTCAAAATGGGGAAAAAAATGTATTTTTTGTGTTTTTTTTCAACCCACCCCCCTGCCCCATTCAAGTCGCAGAATTGACATGCAAACATATCTGTGATTACAGAAATGCTGTAGTGGGTGGGAAACCTCCAGGCCTCCAACCTGTAATTAGTGAGAAAGTTCTTTCTTTTTTACATTTTTTTTTCCTGTGATCTATTCTGCCTCTTTTTCTGGGAGTTAATTTCTTCTGTAGGCAATCAAGAATATTTAATTTTGACCAAATATATTGCTCCAGCTGTAAAAATGCATTGTGCTCCCACTGCACATCGTGGTTCAAGAGACAATTATGTTTCATTTGGTTCATTCTTTTTATCACAATAGACTTTGATGTGCACAAATAGAAAACTCCATGGCTGAACAGCCATAGGATACTGGATTCATCCAGATCAATTGCTAATGCTTTTCCTGTTAATTCAGGAATCTTGCTGGGCTCACTAGAAATGCTCCTGTAGGAAGAAATTTCCTTCTGCTCTATGTGAAGTTAGGTAACATTTCAATTTGCACTTGGCACAGCTTCTGCCTTGATGAGGGTTCCTTACACATCCCAGCTTTACTGTACATTGCTATAATTAAGGCAGTTCTGATTATAAAACTGGGATCCATATTGAAATGGTATCCAGATTTTTTAGATTTCCTGGAATCACAGCAAATGCAGATCCAGCTAAAATAAGCTCAAGTTGAGCAGCCAGCCTGGAGAAGCAGAGACAGTATTTTCAAAGATTAATGCAAGATATTCAAGATGGTTTTGTACTTCTCATGTTTGGCCAGTGTGACCTTTTCAGTGGTTTGTAAGGGTCCCTCTTGGCTTTGAATGTGAGGCAGTGGCAGCTTTGTGGAGGAGGAGAGGGAGGACACAGAACGTGGAGGCTCTGAAGATGCAGGAGCTGTGTCTTACCCACTGCTCGCTGGACTGCTCACTCTGCTGGCTTCTCCACGCTCCTGGAGTTTCTGTTCCCTGCTGGGTTACATAAGGAACCTTCTCTGAACTCCCACACTTTCCACATGCCTTCCCACACGGCCCCTTTCTTCTGCTAAAAAGGGACGGAAGAATTCTAACTCACTTGTGAAAAAGCTTTGCACAATGCTGCTGAATCACATCTCGAAATAGGAACAGATCTTTCAAATTCTCCTTAAATAACAAAAAAAAAAACCCCAAAACAAAGAAACAAAAAAACCTAACCCAATATCAACCTTCAAAACGTGCACTAAAAAAAAAAAACCCTCTCCCACCCTCCAAAAAATGGTCAAGATATTGTGGGATGGTAAAACCACATGGAATAATCTCTTAATTCTTGCAGCACCATATAAAAGAAAGCTTTAGGTTAGGTTAACTGCCATTGAAATAACAAAGGTCTGTGACAGGGTTCCCATGGCTACCAATGGAAACTGCTCGTGCTGGCCGAGCAGTGCAGGTACTTGCTAGTCAGAAAAATGTGTGAAAATTCATTGTTACAGTCAATCCAATAGCGAAAGCAGGACAATTTCAGATGACTCTGCTTATTCCTCTCTGCGTGGTTTACAGCTGGGCCTGAATGCAGGAGGTGAAGCCCATTTGCAGGAGCCTCTACTGTCCAGTTTCCAATAGTTCTGATTTTGAAAATTGCCTTGGTCTTCTGAAGACTTCAACATCTTTATATTGCTGGGAATCAAGGCACAGCAGTCTGACAGGAACGTACTTTATCACTAATTCTAAATATACTTAGAAAACCAGTGCAAATTCCTATTGGAACTGACTCTCCAAGTGTGAAAGCTTATTAGAGCATGATTAAAGTGTAACAGGACCTTGCCAGACTAGAGTTGGAACCTGTAACCTTTATTTGATGGGTATTAATTTGCCAGGTGTTATCAACGTCTTTGGTGTCATAAGCATCATTTTCTTTTATAATTTATCCAAGTATAGAAGATGCCTCATAACAGGAGCTATTTTTTAGGGATGTTCTAAGGAAAACTGACATGAGAGAGAAATGAAGTTGGAAGGCAACCCATGGGGGTTCTTGCAGCAGCCTTGTTTGCTGGTCTTACCTTTTAGTCCAAGAACTCTTTGTGGATTTTGGGAGTTACAGTTGCCATTTTTCAAATTGGATTCCTTCTGGTTCATATAGATCTGTTTTACTGCTTTTAACTTTCTACATGTTCACCCCATGCTGACTGATTTTTTTTTTATTCAAGTTTTCATTAAGTCTGTCACATTTGACAGCTGAATGTGTGTGGAAGAAGGGAGACCTTTAAAATCACCCAGAACACACTTCTTTACAAAGTGTTTTTATTTTCTAGCTTGTGTACCATATGCAAAAAAAAAAAAAATAGCTGCAGCATCTTATTCCCCCCTTCTTCATAGGCAGGCAAGGATTGCATCTCTGATTTGCCTGCAAGTGATTAAAATACATGACACCAGGGTTTTGTTCTTGGACATCCTTTAATTCTGGTTGTTACTGATGTTCTTTTTTTAGTACTTCAAGTGGTTTTGGTTGTGGGCTGGTTTTGTTGTTTGTTTTTTGTGGGTTTTTTTCCTTCATTATGGCCTGTGTTTTCTCATTGAGAGTTGAGGAGCTGCTGTTGATAGTTTAGAGCAGTGCAGGGAGTTAAAAGCTCAGGGACTGAGTCACTCCCTGGCTAAGGTTGAAGGAGTTTACTCCAAACCAGAGTCCAATTATCCCCTGTGTTTGTTATCAGCCACAATGAGATGATGGTAAGGAAACATGGCCCCCAGGGGAGGGACTGCTGATGTGCTGTGGTTTTATCCCAGCTGGCAACCCAGCCCCACACAGCTGATCCCTGGTGGGATGGGGAGAGCATCTGAAGGGTAAAACTGGGAACTCGTGGGCTGAGAGAAAGGCAGTTTGCTAAGAAAAGCAAAAGAAACAAGGAAATCATTCTCTCCATCCCACTGGCACCAGGTGCTCAGCAGCCCCAGCAGAGCAGGGCTCCACCACACTCAGCTGGGAATTGGGAGCAGAAATTCCATCACTGTCCTGCCCTTGGGTCACTCAGGGTCACCTGCCCTGCCCGTGTCCCCTCCCAGCCCCTTGTGCACCCTGAGGAGCAGAAAAGGCCTTGGCCCTGTGCAAGTGCTGCTCACTGATAACAAACCCATCCCTGTGTTATCAGCTCTGCATCCAGCACAAATCCAAACACAGCCCCATGCCAGTCAACGTGGAAAAAAGTTACCTTGATCTCAGTAGGCCATCATGGTTGATAGAGGAAGCATCAAAAATGTTTGAGGGATGTTTTTTTTTTTCTAATGTAAGGTTTAATTTAAGTTTTTTCTAACCTAGTTTTGTATGGGGTTGTGTGTTTTGTTTAGTTCAAATAAAAATCCCTATTCCTGTGTCAGACTGAGAATTTTTTGCACCAGTTGTAGGAGTTTTTCTGTAAAGATCTATAACATTCAAAAGCATGAAAATTATCTAGAAAAATTTCATTTTGAGACTGCATTGTTCAATTCATTTATTTCCTTCCTAATTCACAGATGACCCCAAAGCTTTCCTGGAAATACACAGAACGTGACGGTCTTTTTATTCCTTGCTGGATGTTTATTCCTTAGAGAAGAATCCTGATTTCACTTGAACACAAGGGACTTTTCTCTATTTCTCCAGGGCTCTCTCAGCCCTGGGAACTCAGGGTTTTATGGTCAGGCTGAATCCTCAGCAGTGTGAGTAGGAAGCTCTCCATCACTGAGCACTGATCCAGCACCAGGCATTCTGCTGGGCAAGGTGCTTCATTTCCCTTCTCCTGGGTGTTTCTGAATGCACTCCTCTGGTTTATACACCAGAGAAAGCTGCAGCAAGTAATAGACAATTCCTAAACTGCTTAACAGTGTCAGAAATTAAATTTCAGCCCATCATGTGTAGTGGGCACAGCTCTGTGTTCCAGCTCTGTGGTTGCTCTGCAGCTCCTGAGGACAGCTGAAATTGCTGATGGGGTTACCTTGATCTCAGGGCCCTGAGCTCCTGGTGCTGTCAGGAGCTCCTGGATCCCACTCACCCCAGTTCCCCCTGCCTGACACCCAGGTGAGGAGCAGAATCTGCGAGCTCAGCGTGGGCTGATCATCTGCTTGGGTTCAGGCCTGTGTGGGGAAGGATTGGCAGGGCAGGTGGAGCAGAGCTGGGCTGCTCAGCACCTCCAGCTCCCTGCAGTAACTTTAGCATCCCTCTGGCTCAGGGCTGCTGCCAGTGAACATGGAGCTGGAACCAGAGCCAGAGAGGAGCGCAGCCCTGCTCCGTGTCTCCCTCTGCCAAACAAGATATTTTAGTCACTCTCTTGTCTCATTATCTCAGAAAACTCCTTGTGCTGAGTGATGCAACCCATCTGGACAGACTCTGATGTGCTGTAGTGCTGGGATCTTGCTCCTCAGCAGCAGTCCTGTGTCTCCATCTCGGAGAGCAGCACTCTGGTGTTGGAGCTGCTCGCTAAGGGGGCAGCAGTTCTGTGTGTGTGTGGAGTTATTTTAGAATGAAGGGAGTATGCTAATGCCTGTAGGTGCTGGCCACTTTTACTGCAACAAAAGGGAGTTGGAAGCATTTGCACATGGAGGTGCAAATAACGTTTGCACGTGGAGGTACTGATAATTTTATTGAAATAAGACCCAGCATGGTATGAAATAATAGATTTCAAAAGTGCCTGGAAAGAATGACAAACAACAAAGAAAAATGTTTAAAACACAGACATATATCAGGATGTAAGTTTGCAAGGGCCCTGGTGTTCCCTGTGCTAGTTCCTGTGGGGTTTTGAAGGAGTAAAAAGTGGACACTTGAAAATGTCCCATTCTCCCTCTGTCTCCAGGTTTGACATCAAGCCTTTACAGGCTCTTCACACAGTGCTGTGACTGGCATTGTGCTGTACCTGTGTAATGGACTACATCATAAAAATAAATAGATTTATTTTTAATTTTTAGGTTATTTTCCCTTTTTTTTTGTCTGCACAATTCTGGTACCTTATGGACCCTCCATGACTAAATGTTACAAAAATGCTGCCTCTTTTCATGCCTTTCTCATGTGTCGGTAAAAACCACTGAATGAATGGTTCTGTGAAGTTGTGGCCAAATACAATAAAGCAGTCAGAATCATGATAGAAATTTTCATCTCTGTGCTTAACTAATCCATTTCACACTGAGAAATAGTTTTCCCTTAGTCCATGAACATTTCATGGGGTTTTTAACCTACTTTCAGGAGCTGCTTCAGGTGGAGGACAGGCTTAGCTTGCCTGCATTGCTGTGTGTTTTGGGCAGGGAGGGTGGGAGCTGTGCTCTGCTCCCAGGCCAGGGCTGGCAGCTCCTGAGGTCAGATAAAGCACAGACCTTGTGCCCCTTGGCCCTTTTGCCCACTCCAACACAGTTTTCCCCAGGTGAGTTTGCTCTCTGTCCAGCTGACTCTCTGTTGTTAATGACTGGAGAGCCCCAAAGCAAAGATATTTAGTGCTGCAAAGTTTGAAGTTGTGCTTCCTCCCTGTCAGGGTTGAAAAGCTCTCCATCACAAAGATGAAAGGTGTGGCATCAATGCCAAATGTAGAGTTAATATGTTGATAAATGCTTAAAACTATGCAGATGTAATCCTAAATTTTATTGTGGGCTGTCAGGCCACCATATCAGGAAAGAACAGGCTGTGTCTTTTACCCTTGGCCTGCTGAAATCATTAATGGGTGTCTGATGTGGAATCTGATTGGTCTTTTTTGTCTTATAACAATCAAACCAAACAGTCCCAAATAATATTGTTAGATTTGTTACATTCCAGGGGGAGAACAGAGATGGAAACAAAACTGAAATATGAGGGGCACTGAACCTTCTCATGAGGGAATTGTGCAGCTGCACTTAGGAAGGCTTTTAAATATTGTTTATTCTGTACCCATTCCTTCAATGGTGACTTTTTGATAATCCTTTTTTCTTTCCATAGTTGCCCTTTGAAAAGCTTCTGACTTAACCCTTGCACCTCTAAGCTGGGTGCACTGAAACCTTGGCCAGGTGCAAAACAAATTTGAGCCTGCAGGCATCAACCCAAACCAAGGGGTGACCTCTGCCTCCTCTCAAGGCTGGAGTCAGAATGTTAACCAGCAGCAGGGACTCCTTCCCTGTGACAGAGGAATTCTGGTTTTTTTCCTATGTCAGGACATTTCTCAGTGCTCTGCCTTCCCAGGAGCATCCCCAGGTAACTGAGCTTTGCGCAGCTCACACTCAGCTCTGCTCTGGGCTGCTTACTCGTTACTGGGCTTCAACTTAACTTCAGCATTTCATCAGATTTTAGTGGTGCCTGTAAGGGCAAATTTGGTTTATTATTTTCTGCACAAACAGGATGTAGTCAGCTGTTACCTGTGTGAAGTCTCAGACTGATTCCCCTCTCTGTCAGCACTCTGTGTCTGTAAGTCCTGTCTGAGTTATGGCCGGAGTATGAAAGCACCAGCAGAGCAGCTAGCTCGGGTAGGAGGGCTAGAATTGAGTAAATAAAACTAAGAATATTCTGGATTAATAATTCAGGAGAGATAGTGATGGTGGTTAGTAATCTTTAGTATGGCTACATTACTAGTTGTAGAACTATCACACTATTCCAGTCAGGTACTTTAAAACTTAAACTGCTTTTCTCACCAGGCTCTGAAAGTTTTTTACAGTTCCTGCAAGATCCTCCTGCCTGCTGACATTAATCCCACGAAAGAATTCAAACTTTTCTTTTTTTTCCCCTTCCACCACTTCATATGGAAGTTGTGAAGTCATTTAGCAAGTAATTAATTAAGGAAATGTCAGGTTTTACATGCATTGTCAGCTGGTTTTAGATGTACCAGCAATATCTATCAAAGGTGAGAGTGGAAGGAAAAGGTATTTTGTTAGGGACAAGTGTTCTGTGGTGAGAGGATGTACTGCTGGAATTTCAGACTTCATAGGCTGTAGGAGAGACTCCAGTTTTACAAACTCTGTGGTGCTGCTGAACTTTAATATAACAAAGCTGTTACAACCTTCTTAAGGCTAGGCAGAAAAAAGAGTGGTTCTTTTGCACAGCATCATGGTCTGCTGATGACTATTTTTTTTATTTTAATGGGGATCTTGGAATAAGCAGAAACAATTTTTGTCTCCAGTAGCTATCTGAGCTGGAAAACATATCTTGTAGTTATACATAAACACTATTTTAAAAACTACATTAGCCTTACAAGAGAAAATAGCATTTGTAATTGTTATCTCTTCCAGAGCATATGGGGAAACACAGCATCTTGCAGGATTATTGTTACACAGCACATCAGTGTGAATTCCTTTGTGATCCTCTGAACACAGACCATTACAGAGGTGTCAGAGGTGCTGCTGCTCCATGGCTTTTCCCAGCAGACAAATGAATCCTGGCTGCTCCTCAGCCTCAGCAGCTTCCACAGCTCAGTGCATCTGTGTGTGTGTGATTCCCCCTCATGGGGGGCACGTACCAGGGAGCACTGTTCTTTTTGTCTCCATACTGAAATTCCTGATCAGCTTCAAGGGAATTTGTGTGTTCCCCACCTCTGGTTTTCTGCATGTTCCATAGTTGGTGACACTTTGGGCTGGCAGATCCCCAGCCAGGAGGAGCAGGGCCCTGTGGATGAGAAGGAATGCTCTGACAGGAGGGATGTTCACTGGAATGTTCTCAGAGATGTTCCCTCAGACCTTTCAAAGGGAGGAGAGGAGTAAGGAGCGCTGTTTGTTTCACTGATTTCCCCTCCTGCTCTCTAGATTTCCACCCTAATAAAGCCCATTTCTGTGCAGATTTTTGAATGTCAGTTCCTAGCCAAGATTGTCATGGCTTTTACATCTGGAACTTGGAGCTGAGCTCTGCAAGTCTGTCAAGTTTTGTGAACCAGCTTTGCAGACCTGTGAAGTTTTTCTTGGCTAACGTTCTTCCCTGTGAGAGAGAGGAGGCTGCCTCCTCCAGTCTTTATTTTTTTTTCTTTCCTTTGAGATGAGACTGAAGAACTGAGTAAATGACAGATTTCAATGTGATTTTTAAAGACCTTATTTCTTTACATTTATTCAGTTTTGGATTTCACTTGGAGGTAGTTCTCTCTCAAGTTTGCAATGCCTGTGTTAGGATGCTGCAGTGCAGGAATTTGGGATGAGGAGTCCTAAAGAAGCCTCAAAGGAGGAAAAAGTTTGAAAAGCCCATTTTAGAGAGTCCATTGTGTATAAGAGGGTTTTACTTTTTTACCCAAACATTCTCAACTTCTGCTAATGTTTTAATGGGAAAGTAGTGGGGAAAAATGATGACAAATAGAGGAAAACTTGAATGCCCAAGTATTTAATGAAATAGCAGAGATCTATGAAGATCTAAATCTCTGCCTAAGGAAGACCTAATCCAAATAATTTATTGAAACTAGGTCTCATTATTGCTTCCTCCATCAATGTTCCCAATAAATTATTTGCCTTATAAGAAGACATTGGTGGAACTCATTACTAAATTAAGCAAAAGTTTTTAAAAAGCCTTTTTCCCATGCTTCTGTTTAACAATACATGTTTTATCAATAATCAGAAAGTTTTCCTTGAGATTTGTGCTGTATATTATTTCTTGCAGATTTTAGAAAAGTGCAAAATAACTGTGTAGCAGAGCATGGAGGGTTTGTTTTTTCATTGAATTATTTTATTAGAAGCTGCAGTGTTTCCTGCATATGTTGTGTATCAAATCTGCCTCAACCTTAAAGTTCCAATATTCCCCATTGTCTTGATTTGAGCTTGCATTTTAAAATGCCCATTCTATTTGCCTGCTCTAAAACCCTGTCTGTGTGTTTAAAGTGCAATGTGTTTCAGTGTAGGATATTTTAGCCTGAAATTTCATTTAACAATTAGCATTTTCTAATGCTATTTTCTAACTGCAGGAGCCAGGCAGTCAGCCTGTCTGACTTGCAGCGACAATTTTCAAGACTAATGAAGCCAATTATAATGTCAGTGTAAAACAAATTTAAAGCAAAAAGTCTCTAGATCCTATATGAAAGTTAATAAGCATTGATTACATTTTACCTTTTTTGTTTTAGCTATCCATGTGCATTTGTTTGTGAACTCTGATTTTTTTTTTTTTAATGTTTTTGCTGGTTCCTACTGCAGAAATAGGCTAAGGATTGCTTTGGCATTCAGTTAAAAAAGAACATCATCCCAAATGGTTTTTTCTGTCAATGGCCAGAACATGTTGGCTGCAGAGACACATCACATAAAGGGATATTAGTATTTTAAAATGAAATTTTAAAGTAAAATAATAAAAAAAAATAGCCAGCAAGGCCTTGTTTAACCAAGTGAATCATGAGGCAGATTAAGTTGGTAAATTAAGAAATATGAAATAAATTAATTTACAGTCTGAAATTCCGAAAGGTTTTACAACAGAGAGAGTTTTAGCCCTAACAAATAACACTGATTCATGCCAGCTCAGGAAAATAAGGAGAACAAATCCCCTGAGCATTTCCAAGTGAGAGTTTTCAAGCAGGAATAGATTAAGTGTGATGTTAGAAATCAGAGTGCAAATGCACATGTGTTACCACTAATGCTCCCTGGGTTTTACTCAGCCATCAGGAGCCCTTTGCTCCCTTCTGCTCTGGGGATATTGAAATGCCAGATGCAGTGGGAAAGGAATAAATGGTAAAGTCACTACTGGAGTTCACAGCAGCTCTGCCTTGATTTTATTTTGTTTGGTCACTGTGGGATTTCAAGATGGAACAGATGGATTGAAGAACCAGCCGTGGTGTAAACGATTCTTTCGAAAATTTGGGCTATTCAGTTTTTGTAACTGCTTTTCAAGGGCCTTACCTAATGCCTTTTAACCTCAGTCAAAAGAAATGTTTCAAAAAATACCAGTGAGTGATTCCACCATGATAACTGAGTATTTCAGTGTTTGCTAAAACATTGAGATATACCAAAGTATGTTGGATGCTCTGTAGCTTTCTCTATGGAACAGCAGAAGTTAAAGTGCAGTGATATTTGCCTTATATTAATTATAGAAAGCTCTGATTTTGGTCGCTGTGTGTACAGAAGTTAAATGCCCCAGATCCTCAGTTCAGTTCTGTTTCAGTGCTGGATACATCAGTACCAATGCAATTTTTTGGCCATAACATTGATATCTCCCAGACTTTATCATTTTCCAACACTTGCTATAAATGAACAGTGATGGGTTTTGACATCCTTACCTGATGCCTGTTTGGGAGGAGGATCTGCTGAGAAACAGGAGCTCCAGTCCCTTTATTTACATGCAATTCCTTAATGGACAAAACCTCTTGTGCTCACACTCATTAGCACAGCAGAAAACTGAGTTCCACAAGGGCTTCTCCCTGCTGAATACAAACCCTGTGAAAAGACAAAGTGAAGCTGCCAGCAGTGCAGTAGGAATTCTCCAAAAGGCAAATCCCTATTTCTGTGTTTGCACCCTAAATAACATTGAAATATCTAAGAAGAGGATGAGGCCATTCTGGCACTACAGCAGCTTCCCGTCTGAGTTGAAACTGCAAATGGAAAATAATCCCTAAGTTGTTTGCAGTAGTTTTGGGCTTGCTTTTGTCTCAGAAATCCCAACATGTTGTTAGCTTGTCCTGTGTTTCACCTCTAATGATAAGGCTCTCTGCACAGAAAGTGCTTTGTCTCCACAGAATTCCAGAAGTAGCTCTCAAAAAGCATCTTTCCTCCAATAGAGGCATTTTAGGAAATTCACTTGGTTTCATCAAGAGAAAAGACAGTGGGAGATTGTGGGTAAATATCTGTTACCTTTCGCAGCTGACTGTAAAAAGATTGAGAATCTGTGTGGCTAAAACATAAAAAACCCCACCACAAACACAGTGGGGCTGCTTTTGCCTTTTTATTGCTTTATACTTCTGCTAAATGCAGCACAAATTTCCTGTTTGCATTAATCTGCAAATAGCATTAAGAACATCCCTGTCAAATTTGGAGCTAAAACCACCATAGACTGAATGGGTGAGAAAGAGAGCAAAGGGAATATTCCATTTATTGCATCCAAATTTTGAGAGAAAATTACACAAGAAGACACTCCAGAATCAGCATGGAGGTAATACTGGATTTAAGGCTAGATTTTGAAGGGTATTCTGCAAAGAAAAGCAGCAAGTGAGTTTTCTAAAATACATGCACCATGTCAGGTGTTACTTTAGCCAATAGGAGGGATTTTCATATGTTTTTTATGTTGTTTATTTAGCATTAATAGTTATAGCTGAAAGGTTGCATCAGTCCATGGAAATGTTGGTCTTTGTGTGTGAAATAAAAGCTTGGGAGCTCCACAGAGCTCAGAGCCCCCCTCTGCCCAGCCTTGTGATTCCTGTCTGTCTGTGACAGTGGCAAGGGACTGAAACCTCCAAACAGCTGCTGGAAATGCCACTTGCCCCAGCATTTCCTACGTATTTCTAATAAAAATTCTACTTTAAAAGGCTCAGTTTAGTAATCTGTCCGTGTGGCTGAAGGAAATATGATTAACAGTGTAAGTAAGCAAATCCAAGCTAATTCCATTTTAGCTGGCATTAGTAAATATGTGATAATTGAGCAATGGGAGCTGCAGTGACCCGTGCACAAATCCAGAGGCTCTGATGTGCTGTGCTCACTTTGGGCTGCTGTCTCCTCACTGCACATTGCTTCTCCTTAAATTGTGGTTTTAGGATGTGGCTGTTTCAGAGGAAATTAAAATAAACTCTGCCATGCAAGAAAATAATGGTAATTAAAGACAGCTCTGGAATAATAATTTGTAGAAGTATCAGAAGAAAATAAAATCTAACCAGTAGTTAGTTGATGTAACTAAATATAGTGAAATTTGAATGCAGTTTGATCAGTTTATGGAAAATTTAAGCCATGTGATGGGTTTTCATACAGTGATGGGTTTTCTTACAGCCCTGGCCTGCTGCTCCAGGGAGTCCTTTTCACTAGTAGTATTTTAGTCCTATAATCCACTGGTCAGCTCTAAAGGAATTTTACTGAGGGGAAAAATTGCTATGCAGCGCTGGGACTTGAGCTGTGTTGAAATTATTCAGGAAAAAGACATGATTAGAAATAAAATAGAGATGCTTCAAGAAGTCTTCAAATGAGAAGGGGGAAAGATGTTTTCATTAACAAGGCAGAGCATGAAAAACCTGTGCTGTGACAGGGATGAGAGTGGTAACCTGTGAAATTTAAGTATAGCCCACCACTGATCTTTCTGAACTCTGTTCTGGAGAACTCAGCTTGGCAAGATGGGCTTGAGCTGAACCTCCCCTGCCTGTTGTGCTTGGCAGGCTGAGGCTGAAGCTTGGGGTGATTTGAAATGCAATCATAAAATCAGCACCCGCATCAGGGAGTGGGTGGGAAGGTTACAAAGCATTCACAGTAATTCTTTGTCTGGAAGTGGGGATGGATAGTGATGTTAACAGAGGGATTTTGTGAGTGGCATTGGATCTTCCTATTGACTTGAGTGAAATAAAGATCGTCCTAAAGGTATTAAGGGCGTCCTAGCCCTCCTCCAGCCCTCGGATGTGGAGATCAACAGAAACTTCCATAGATGAACTTGCTGTGTGCAGGAGTTCTCTTGCAGTCAGGCACCACAAGGCTGCAGCCTGAGCTGATTGAAGTTTTTGGGATTTTTTTCCATGTGTGTTTTGCTTGCTGTAAATGTGCTTTTGATTGTCTCCTTTCTCTCTGATAACCATTATGGAAATACAACATGCCCATCTTTTCTGAATGCTCCAAATCTCTTCTGTGGTTTGTACCAAAGGCCTTAAACAGATCTGAGTGTTCTGCAATGTGTGGGAAGTAACTCTCCTTCTGGAACTCATAATCAAATCATTTGGAAAAAAATGTTCTGCCTATTTCTGCTTGATAACAAATTCATATTAGACATCAGGTCTCACTCTGCAGATGAAAACAATGCACTCATAATTCAGCTAAGAAAAATAAAGTATGTTGGATTTTGCTATTCATCTCCAGAGTAACCTAAACTTGCTGTTTGCAGTAAAGCTTAGTTTTTTAATGGCTTTTGTTTTGGTTGGAAGCCCACAGTACACTGTGGTGCTTCTGAGATTGCTTTCTAGAACAAGGCAAAATACAGTTATGGTGGTAATTAATTTAAAGTGGTTTTTTCTGTGCTTTGTATTTAGAACATTTTTTTTCAGAACGCGTCTTTACATTATGGAAAAATATTCTTTGCATGGACAAAATCTCATTTGACAGAATGGAAATCTGGTCAAAACCCAGTTTTCCCCTAATAACTGCCAAGTTCTTGTACCTTATTAGTTTAAAATATGGGAGCGTGCTGGGCCTGGAGAACATGGATGTCATTTTACTGCGTGGATGGCACCAGCTATAAACTGGAATTCACTTCCATACTAAATACCAGGATTATAAGCAGTATTCTAAACACATGCACACAAACACCAGGAGCATCAGGGAGAGGAGAAAAAGATCATTAAGGTTACTCTTCAAGGCATCCCGGGCTTTAAAAAATTCTTCCATATTATATCTATTACAATTAACTTGAACTTCAAAGAAGTTTTAAATAATTTGGCCATGGGTCATTAAGTTACCAATGTCACTGTGTTCTTGCTACCTCATTTACCTTAATTAGAGTGCACTTTTATAAACGATGGTAACACACTGTAACAAGCTGGATTTGATAGCCCCTGCCAAATGCTGGCTCTAAGATGGTTTTATTTTGCTGGCTGTATCCTTGCAGAATAATAATCTTTATCAAGTTGTTCTTATAGCAAGCTCATCATTGCTTTGGGATTTCATTTATGAGAGAGATGTGCTACATAAATGTTTATATAGGAAGGAAATGAATGGGTTGGGGTACCTGAAGGGTGTAGATTGGGGATGAAAATGAAGCTGGTGCTGTGGTGGATGTCTGCATTTTTTCCCTTGGGAGAAATTCTCCATTCTTTCTAAAGGAAATTTTTGTCAGAAGAAATCGTGATGAGTAGAGCCACTTAAAATTAAATGAGTGTTATTCTCACCTTCCTCATGATGGGAGTGGATATATGTGTATGAGTTTTTAGGATGGCTAGACAAGGTGCCTCTTTTAATTCATTTTTCTGCCAAACAATGGGATGATGAGAAAGGTATTTTGAAGTATCACAGTTATTCTTTCCACTTGTGGATGTTATGTTTGTCAAAGATAGAGCACAGGTCAATGCTGTAACTCCTACAACTTTCACACAAAACCTACTTTTTTTTCCCGAAACCTTCCTTTTGTTTTACTGGGGACCTTTTCCAGACAGCTGCTGTTCAGATTGCAGAAAGCTCTCCCTGAAAGGTGATCTACATTAAATAATTCAATTCATAGATGCCAATTATATATAAAACACAAATTATCAATTCTTTGGTTTCTTATGTTTTCACCTTTTTGCACTGTCAGATAATTTCTGTACTTGGCCTTTTTAATATTCCTGTCCCACTTTTACATGGGGACACTTGAGTTGCAGAGTTTACTTGGGTACTGAAGTTTTACCATGAAATATTGAGGCTGCCTTGAAAATAAAACTGTTGCTCACTGTGACTTGGAAAATCACTTAGTAATAGTTTACATTATGTTGCATGAAATTCACGAGGAAAGGTTGCAAACCAAAATGAGAAGGCAAAAACAACAGCTGCATCTCTGTGCCTTGACAAAGTGGCAGATGGTGACTGTGGCACTGCAGCTTTGTACATTCAGAGCAAACAAACACTTCTGTACATATGGGGAGCAAATTTATGCTCTTACCTGTGGCAGAGTGAGGGAAGGAATGTCTGTGTTTTGGGCACGGCTCTCTCTGGCTGGCACCATCCCTCAGGGCATGGCAGGAGAGGTCAGGGGCTCTGGAGGGTGTGATGGGGAATGAGGTGTGAGTGCTTATCCATGGCTCCCTCCCATTTCTGCTGAAATAATCATACATGCCATCAATAAATCTGTCTAATAGCTGTGCTACTCTGCTGAAAATGGAGAAAAAAAACCCCAAAACAGAGAGGCAAATTGTACTTTCTTTTTTCTGTTGATGCTGTTCTCAGGGATATCAACTCCTTTTTGCTTCTGCATCACTCTGTAGCTCACCTAAGTCTTGTATACACCTGGAGAAAAACATGTTTATTAAAACTGCCACCAGAAACCGAAATCAGACCTATCTTTTAGAATCTTTTGTTGAAAGCCACATAAGGACATATTAAAGATATGAGATAGGTAATTTCATGCATGTGCAGATGCACACACATTTTTGCTGTGCTGTTTTACTACCTCTAATCAAGGGTAGTTAAAGGTAGAAGTCAACCAGAAAGAGGTTCCTGATTTGAAAGCAAACTCCTTCATCTCTTCTTCCATGAAATTACCTAACATCTTATTTTGGACATTATGTTTTACTTAATGTTTTTCTAATACTTCTTAAAGCTGTAGATTTAGGTTTCATTTTTGTTTTTCTCCGATGGATGAATGATGACAAGGTAGACCTGGAAGCACAATTGTTTGAACTCTGTGCTCTAATGAACAGGCAGTTTTAATGTAATGTATTCAGAGATTTCAGCCCCTCTGTGCAGGTATGGAATATCACATTAGTTGTACATTTACTAGCATCCAGCACAGAAGATATAAAATTACTCACCACTCAGTTTTTACAGAAATAAGATTAGATATCTACAAATCACCCTCTGGAGTAAATCACATTACTAGCACTGTCTGGCCAGAAACCCCTGAGAGAAGGCAGCTGAAATCCAGCATGTCAATGGTACATAATAATGCAAAGCCAGACAAAATATTGCATTCCATACTTGGCCTGTGGTATGGAGAGAGAACTTGAATCCAGATGCATGTGTTTGAATCAGATGAATAATTAAAGGAACCAGGGAATTATGCCTTGCTGATCACCATTTCCAGTTTTTCCCATCCCTTTGCTCCTTGTGACTTCCTGAGTGTGAGTGTGCTTTGTCTGGGAGAGGTTTGGGACTGTGCATTGAGCAAAGTGAGGAAAGGGAAGCAGAGTTCAGAAACTTCAGGAATGGAGCAGAATTCCCATGAAATATCAGTCTATGCTGTCATGGAGAGAGGAGGACTTTACACACTTATTGAGCTCATTGAGAGCTGCTGTTTGCCAGCCAACAGAGACACATGTTCCTTCCATATCAGAAATACTCTTACAAATTAAAGCCATGCTGTCTGTGGAATGAGTGTTGCCCTATTTACCATTCCTCCTGTCCACTTTGCCAGTGTTCAGACTGTTACTGGACCATTTAGTAGCTCTCTCAAAGCAGTTCTTTGCCTTGGCTATCCTCTAGTGTGTGCTCAAGCAAATCATCTCCAAGTAGAAACTGTAATAGGCAACACTTAATGACATGAAAATCCATATTAACTCTTTAGGAAAAATCTCTTTCTAGGAGCTCAGATACTGCTGCTGTTCCTGTAAGCTAGATTCATGCTGTCCGGGAGTGGTCTAGATAATTTTCCATTAAAAAAAAAGAATAATTAGTATAGTTCTACTTTAATTTTTTAGATGACGCTTCTGTAGACACTATGTACCTGCAATTTTAGTAAATAGAATGACTTTGAAGACTTCTGGCAAGTAAAGTAGGATCAGTTTCTGCCTGTCATTGTCAGGAAATATCACAAATTCAGGGAGCTGTCCCATTTTTAGGGAAGTAAATGCCTAATTCAGCCAGATACTGGATTCAGAGCTTGGTTTTTTAGTTGTGCTGGCTATAGCCATCAGCAGAAGAAAGAATGGGGAGTTTGCAGAAGGCTGTGTTAAAATATCAGGAGAACGAGGATGTGTCAGTGTTTGTGCTGACATGGACCTTCAGTACTGTGCACTGACCTTAGACTTTAGAAGCTCCTTTAATTTCTCCACAGGGAGCATTTTACTGATTCCTGCATGCTTTTAATTGCAAACTAATTTATCATTTGCTACAGGCCTTGAAATCATTTCATCACGCTCTGGCAAGGAATGGTTTCTGCTTTAAATGAGATCTATGGTTGGCCAAAGTGCTGATTTAACAACTGGCACCAGGAATCTGAGGGGGGTCAAGGTGATGGCTGAGGGGCTCTTGTGTGTGAAATGTCCCTCAGAAAGTCCCTGTGAAGAGGGACAGTGGGAGCTGTGCCTGCTTTAAAAATAAAAACAAAACCCAAACCCTCCTGCCTGCATACCCAGCTCTGTGTAAGGCAGGGGAAAACATTTCCATAACCTTCTTCTAGTTTGTTGATAAAATGCCCCAATTCCCTTTTGGTGGCTGAGATGTGGTGACAAAAGCCATGTTCTGCTGTGACACGAGTTCCTTAGCACAGGAGTGTGGCAGCTGTGCTGTGGAAGGGAATTTTGTGTGGTTCAGCAGTGGAGTGATTGTGTCACCCATCAGGATGTGTTCCCTCTTCTGTTGGATCTGAGTACCAAACCTCAGACTAGAGCTGCTTAGAAAACTGGAATACTTTAAACTGAAGCATATTTTACCCAAATTTTCCCACCACATTCTTCTTGAATGACCATTCTGATCGAAATTTTTATTTTATAAGGAAGTCTTCGAAAAAAAAATGTTTATTTTTATCTGATATTCAGGTGATTTCTCATCCTTTTGCACAAGTAGGGTAAGGCTTTGCCTGAGAGAATGATGTTAAGGATTTATTCTGAGAAGAAGGGGTTGAGGTCACAACATTTTTAAACTTTGAGTAAGTGGCTTCCAAACAAGAAAGCATTGCTCAATCAATAAACTAGTTCTGTATGCAAAGAATAAAATCCTGGCTGGCTTGTCTGTTTCCATCAAGTATGGAAAACACTGTGAGGAAAAGGTTACCTGATTCAAGTGTTTCCCCTTGCAGAGGTCTGAGTTGCTCGTGTAAATTTACTTTCATCAGGTCCAATGACAAACCAATAATTCATAATAAACATATTTTGGAATGGAAATGGAATATATTTCATTGAAAGGGCTGTGGGAGCCCAGCTCATCAATCACTTCTCCCACAATTCTGATTTGATGCTGTCTGCCTAACAAGAAACATTCTAGTGCAGTTGCATATTAAGCAGTGCTCAGGGAGGGGAGGAGGAATGTGAATTTCTGAGGTCCTCTGAAGCTCTTTGGTTTGGTTTCCATTCCTTGGTCAGTAGGAGTGGCTCATAGCAGCCAGTGCAAACTCCATGCCTTGAAATTAAAGAATAACTCCCTAACAGCAATGCTAACATCTCCCCTTCACATGGAATTCTTGGAATGGATTTTGGGGAACATCAGTTTCTGGCGTTACGTCACAGCAGAGTTGCTGTGACTTTTTGAATAATTGCTGCACAAGAGATGGATCACAGTTGGACTGTCTGGCTTATGAATTACTGTGTTGTGAAACTAATTCTGTCTAGCATTTGGTCCCAGCATGGGAAGCAAGAGTGACACAAGTGATCCATGCAGGGGCTGTGTCTTTTTTTATGTTTTAAGAATAACTCCACTTTTACGAGATCATTAACTTTCAAGTCAAGGTTACAGGAGTCTTTTCACAGCCTCTGCTTTGCAACATGTAAAATAGCTTTTCCTGCTTTTTGTGCTGCATTTCTAGGAATATATAGATTGGTGTGGTTCTTTATTTTATCCCCTTTTCCCTTTTTTGTTTTGTTAATAGTCTGCTTCTTTATTTCAGGTAAAATTGTGTTTTCATTTTGAGGAGGAAGAACATTCATTAAAACTAACTTATATCTTGAGAGAAATTTCCTTCCTATTTCTGTTTTTGTAATCAAGAGATTATTTGAAGTACTTATGCTGAAGGGATTAAATCAGTCTCTGAATAATATTATGAAGTCTTCTCCTTCTCCAAGTACAATTGGGATCTTTTGAAGCGAGCCCTTGGCTTTTCTTTTTCCTCCAAACATGGGGAGCCTTGTTCTGTCACACTTTAGCACCACAGAAGGGAAGACAGCTGGAGAGAGTATGTGCTTTACAATGGAAATGTGTTTTTTTCTTTTTTTTCCTCCTCTGATTGGGTTTTCTGCAGTCGTCCTTTTCCTGTCCCTTGTCTGATTTTACTAATGAGATTTAATAGGGATGCACAATTTGTGGTAACAAAGATGGGCATTAATCATGTGTTTTCCATCTTCTAATAGCCTCAAATTAGGTCTGGGTAGCAATCTAGACCTAATTAATTATCTCATGGCTATCCAGTCTGTGATTCTGTTGGTGCTCTTTGACTTGTGCACAATGACAGGGTGTCACCAGACCAGCTTTAATCCCAGCTCTGCTCGTGACACTCCTGACCCAGGGCCCATAATCCTCATTCTCCCAACCTCAGTGTTACTGAAAAAACCCCATAGACAATATTTAACCCTCCTGAGGTGAACATCAGCCATTCCTCAGAAGAAATGTCAATGTGATGAACACGTGTGTGCATCAAACATTGAATGGGTAGAGTTTTACTTCTGCTTTTTGCCTTTTTGGAGTGTAAAACCCCTGCCAGGACAAGGCAAAGTGCTGCCCAGCTGCTTTTGGATATTTGCTCTCTTTATTTATGATTCATTTTCTTTGCATAGATTTAGAAATTTTTTTTTTCTCCTAACTCAACTAGCCCATCACTGCAATTCATTTACCCTTCAAATAAAGCTGAGCATAAAATCCTATCCACAAAGCAGTCAATGTTTGATACAGGTAACATTTCTTAAAGGTAAAATATCACCTTCCACAGTAAGATCTGAAGGGTTTGTATGGAACTTTATAGCTTTATAAATAATGTTTTCTTCCTTTGTTTTCATCACTGTTAACTTCTTTCATTTGCTTTATGTACTCCTGTCATGAATGTAAAGCTAAAGAAAACCAAAGTGGAAAATATCACAAAGGGCCACGTCTAGTTCAAAGTTTAATTAAAATTATAGAAAAATCTACAAGGGAAAGGGGAATGACTTTTAACCACATTTTGGAGGCTTAGTACTGTGAGTCCTGTTTCACTTATCAGTGTTTTTGGTGTTGATCAAGCCTCAAGTCTTGGCCAATGAAAAAAAAATCCATCTAAGTCCTTGCAATCCTTCCAAAACAAAAGCATGACAGTAAGCCCTACTTTACAGTGCCTGCAGGGTCTTTTCTCTCTAAGGATTTTTTTTCTGCTTCTTCAAGAGTATTCTTCATATACTTTGTCTGGCATTTCATCTTTGACAATGAGATGACAGCATGCATAACAGCAATCTGAAAATTCCCTCCTGTCCAATTCACACTGCAGTCAGTGGGAACCCAAATCTGAGGATTTGAGCTGTGGTTCACTTAAGTCTTGGTGGTTTTGGATAATTGTATAATTCTGTTTGAAAGACAACAGTAAGCATTTCTGCAGCTGGGGAGCTGAGGGTCAGACTCTTCTCTCAGGTGATAACAAGTGCTAAAAGTCAAGGGGAAATGGCCTCAAATTGCACTAGGGGGAATTCAGATTGGATCTGAGGAAACATTTCTGCATGGAAAGGGTTCTCAGTCCCTAGCACAGGCAGCCCAGGGCAGTCACCATCCCTGAAGGTGTTTAAAAGATTTGGGGATGTGGTTTGGTGCTGGTTGGCAGTTGGACTTGAGGGTCTTAAAAGTCCTTTCCAGCTCCCAAGATTAATTCTGTGGTTCTGGAAGTGCCAGCTGGCAGTGGTGGCTAAAAGGAGCTTAGGAAGTTAATTTTCTGATATGGAAATTGGAAGTTAGGCAAGGACTGGTAACTGCTTTGTGTCCTGATTCCTGATTTGAAAATCTGCCTGTGTAGCAGTGTGTAGAAATCACGGTGCCACCTCCTTTCCAGGGAAAGGAAACCACAAAAGTCATGGTGCCAGGGAAAGGAAAGAACAGAAATCATGGTGCCATCTCCTTTCTGGGAGAAGAAAGCACAGAAATCATGGTGCCATCTCCTTTCCTGGGGGAAAGAAAGCACAGAAATCATGGTGCCATCTCCTTTCTGGGAGAAGAAAGCACAAAATCGTGGTGCCATCTCCTTTGTGGGGAAAGAAAGCACAGAAATCGTGGTGCCACCTCCTTTCTTAGAAGAAGAAAGCACAGAAATCATGGTGCCATCTCCTTTATGGGGAAAGGAAAGCACAGAAATCATGGTGCCACCTCCTTTCTTGGAAGAAGAAAGCACAGAAATCATGGTGCCACCTCCTTTCCTGGGAGCTCCCAAGGTCAGAGCTCCCTTCCACAGAGCACTTATGATATCTGTGGAAGAAAGGGCTCCACCATTAAACAGGGCATAAGATTGGAGGCAGAGTTTTTAAAGAGATCTGAGGGAGCAGAGCTCTGAGCCTGGCAGGTCAGGCAGAATTCCTGAGTGGAAGTGGCTGTGGCAGGGCTGGTTCCTCCCCTGCCTGTCCCTGCAGTGTCAGAGGAGCTGAGGGCTGCCCAGCTCCCGTGGCTCTTTCCATCACTGCCATCCCTGTGCAGCTGGGTGAGGTGCCAGGCCATGAGCAGTCATTGAGGGAAGGCCATAAATCCAAGGCTGACCCGTGAGCTGATTGCCTTTATCCTGGCCATAACTCTCCAGCAGTTGTCTCAGCTGGAGTTAGAGATATTCCAGTGGACATTGCAGTCTGCAACAGGGCTGTGCTTTATTCCATCACTGGGGAGGCTCAGAGCTTCCTTTGCAGGAAGGTGAGATTCAAAAAAATTTTCTCCATTTTTGGAAGTTCTGCTTAAAAATTATCAGTCGCTCTACAGAATTTTCAGAGCAGCATTTCAAGTTAGAATCAGTATTGCAGTGTCCACCTGTAATTCAGCCCTGAGCCAAAATACAATTCAGTGATTTAGTGCATTAGGTTTTGGGAAAAGAAATTCAATTTTAGCTTTCTAAAATGAATTTTCCCCTTGTGAATAGCTCTTCCTCTGTGGTTACTAAACGTATTTTGTGGAAGTGTTAACTTCCTCTTGTTGATTTCATATTTTTAAATCTGTTTACTAGTTTAATATGTGACTGCTTGTGGGTCTGGGGGAAGCAGATGAAACTATTTTGCCAGAACGTGCAGGTCTGTGAAAACTGTTTTACTGATATTTTTAGGGAAGGGAAATAAAGGTACTGGTTTTTTTCTTTAAAAAAAAGTTAACTTCAGAAATCACAGTTTCTGTATAATTTTTAAGAAGGTATATGCAAGAAGAAAAAAAACTTATGAAAAGTGTTTATTTATATTCCCCTCATCCTTGTGGGTTCAGTGTGAAGACCAGTTTTGAAACATTAGAATTATCTGTGTTTTTCATTTGTGTGTGAGTTTTTTGTGTAGTCTTAGCGCCTCTACAGCTGATTCCAAAAATTATGTATGTATTTATTTACCTTCTCCAATCTTAAATGTATCCACTGTAGATGTTTTTTAAATATCCAGAAAAGAGCAAGAAAAATTGCACTTACAGAATTTTGGGCTGACAGGTGCTGACTGATTTCCTCATTGGTGATACCAGGATAGGGCTTTAGATATTCTGCTAAATAATTTGACTCTGCCTTGACCCAACCTTAGTTATCTTTGAGGCCTCACTTTTACTGGAGTTTAGTAAAATAATCCCAAAATTCAGTTTTGGGAGAAATCTCACACTACAAAAATTCCTCTTTGTAGCCTGAGGTACAAAGAGCTGGGAGATGATGTCTGAAATACTGTGGTGGTTTCCAGCATTAATGTAAGCTAAGGTCAAGTTATAGCTGGGTTTTGGAGCCTGAGTAGCAGGCAGATAGCTCAAAAGTCATTTCCAATCCAAACATAATCCAATCAATAGCCTAATTGTGGAAAATGCTGAAGACTTCAGTGGGCGCCTCTCATAAAAATTAGCAGAGAAACAGACTGAATTGCAAAGGAGAAAATTAAATTCTAGTGATTTTGTATGCAGTGAAGGCTCCAAGGCTGCAGATGAACAGGCTCTTTTGGGTAGGCTAAGGCTGTGCCAAAAGGACTACACAGAGTGTAAGGAATGAGCAAAAAGTGCCATATGAGTTTCAGTGCAGATAAATTTAATGTAATGAATCTGGAGGAAAAAAAATAAATCTAAACCTGATAAGATGCTGACAGATTTCAGAAAGCAGAACTTAGAGTCACTGCTAACAGTTTGTGAAATCGCTGGCTCAGTGAATACCTGTTCACAAAAAGAAGTCTTTGGCATTATCAGGAAAGCATTGAGAAAGAGATAGAAGCACAAGGTTTTAAATAGCCTTTATCTCGAGTGTTCTGAGGAGGGCACAGTGCAGTTGGGTTATAGAACATCGCTGATAAAATAATTCAGAGCATGGAGGAAGTTTCTTTGGAGGTAAAAGCTAAAAGGGCTGAATTTCTCCACTTTGGAGAGCAGAAGGTTGCAAGTGGGGAAAATTGGGGATTATGGAATCATAAAGGCAGCAAGTAAAGTAAAAAGGTTTACTCAACAAATCAAAGTAATTGAGTTGGAGACACTAATTAAGTCTGGCAAGGCATCAGTTTGAATGACTGATGGTTTGGTTTGGAAGGGACCTTTAAGCTCCTCTTGTTCCCCCTGCCATGGCATGGGCAGGGCCACCTGGGCTGGGTCAGAGCTCCACCAGCCTTGGGCACTGCAGGGCAGGGACAGCCCCAGCCTCTCTGGGGACATCCCATAAAGAACTTGTCAATGGAAATCTTCAGAAATCTGTGGGCATATAGGTAGAAAGATGGGCTCAGCTGGCTCAGAAAGGGGTTGAAGGAAGCCCTGGACAGGTAATTCATGAACAGATCCAACAGGGCAAACCCAGGGCAGGGATTGGGGTGCAGGGGAGTGACCTGCACCTGGCTGGGCTGCTCTGTGCTCCCCCAAAGGGCTTTTCCTCCTGCTCCTCTTGCTCAGGAAAGCTCTGGGTGCTTCCTGCAGTCCAGGTCAGACATTCTGGGCAGGTTTCAGAGCTGCTGGGTGCCTGTTTCTGTCACCAGCTTGTTCTGGCAGTGCCACAGAGGCTGGAGAATGAATGCCACATGTTCAGCCACGGATGCTGTAACTGCAACAAATGGCTACGTACCAGGAAGAACAGAAATACCAATTTAATTTGACTTAATATTGTTATAGGAGGCTATTGGTTTTATCTTCAATATTAAATTCTGGTTTTCTGTGGAGCAGTCTAGGACCAGGATCAGATAACAGAAATGTCAAAGGCACTAAATTAAGCAGTGATTCCTATGATTATTATTTATGGACTTGTAGGATTTTCTTCATCTTAGCCACTTGTTTCCACATTTTTACTCTCAGAGATTGTTTAATGGTTTTCAAATTTTATGTGTTAGATCTTTATTTTCTTTTATATCCATGTATGTCTTAAGGTAGCATTCAAACACTTTTAGTAAATGATGTCAGCTCATTTATATCTGGTGGGCTGCAGGAAAAGCAGGCTTACATTTAAAGCATTTAAAAGTATTCAAAGAGATAGAAAGGAAGATGCTGTGTTTAGTGTAGTTATTCCAGCTGGTTTCAGACACTTTTTCTTATCAGTTACTGCTTTTTTTCTCTTCTGACCTTTTTTTCCCTCCAATTTTTCATTTCTAGCTGTAGCTATTTATGTTGGCTTATCCTGAGGCCCATTTTCTTGCTTTCCTTTTTGATCAAGTGTGTTGCTGTTAAGTTCAAGCACTTGCCCAGGTACCCACTGCAGAGAGGGATGCTCTTGGCTCCAGGAACAGGGGTGAGCTACAGAAGAGACAAAAACTTTGATGTTACCTAAAAAATTCTAGTAATCTCTTTGGATACCTCATGTATCCATCATTCCAGCAATTTAAAGAACACCAAAAAGTCAGTATTGCAAAGAAATTGAGTTTCTCAGGGTTGTCTGGGGAGGATCTCATTGCATGCTCCTCAAAATCCTAAGGAAACCTCTTTATACCATGGAATTTTATATACATATTATATATATATATATCATTACAGTGGCTGCCTCCTCTGGCTTTTTGGGATTCTGAAGTGAATGTGAAATTCCACTTGTGTATGTTTTTGCATCTTGGCAGTTTAATAAAGTGTGGTTTGATCACCAGGACTTTGTGGTGTTCAGGTGGAATATTTATTCACAAATTGCAGTTGAAAGTTTTTATCTCTCAATGTATTTTCTTCAAAGTCCTTGCAGCGTGTATGTACACCAAATTCTTACACACCTTTATTATCTGTGGAGCTCCACTGGAGAGGTTTAGTTAAAATCTTGCTTTGTTCAGTAGCCAAAGCTTCACAGCAAAGTGGCCAATACTATTTTTAAGTAGCCATTTGAAACTATTATTTATTAGCAGTAGTAAATCATCCAGCTGCTCACAGTCTGCATTCTGAGGAGTTCCAGTGGCTCCTTCTTGGGGATGGGAGTTGTTTTCTGTGATCAATGTGATTGCTGCTAATGGTTTGTGATTTAAGTGATTACCGGGCATGAAGAACAGTTTTGTAATTTGTTCTCCCCGGTGAATAATCTTTGGTTTCCTGGATTCATTTTTTTTTTCTGTTTATCAGTTGGTTAACTTTGGGTAAATGAAAGAGAGGAGTGCATGAAGCTACATCAAAGCACAGCTCAGGCTGCACGAGGCAGGCTCGCTCTCCTCTCTGCACAGGGAAGTACATTTTCCTTTTGGAGCCCTGCTCTGTAGTGCAGGGCCCCTTTGAAATATTGCATTTGACACAAATGGTGGGAAACTTCTGAATTTATTAAAGAAACCCAGCACACTGAAGAGCTGGAGCCGAGAGCCTCGTGGGCCATTTATGGCAGAGCTCCTAATTTGGCCCAGTGTGATTGTTGTCTTCATAGGCACAGGATGGGGAAAAGGCATTGTTACCTTCAGCCAGCTGTAGTTATTATCTACTAACTGCACTTGGCACAGGGTGAGCAGTACAAAATGCACAATACAAAGGAGGGGAGCAAACTGCTGGAATAGTTCTGCAGCCTCGGACTGCCGGAGCTGTGATGAGCTATTCAGGTGAACTGAAATGAGCCCTGACAAAAGCTCTACAGCACTCTCTGCTCTGCATTCTGCCCCTTTTTAAAACCTCCCCTGTTTTATAAAAAGAAATACTACTTGTTTCCATGGAGGGGTTTTTCCTGACTATTCTTTTGCTGAGTACACACCAGGCAGCTCTGTTTCGTGGCTGTGTCACACAGAAAAAAAGAATGTTCTTGTGCGTTTTTAAAAACTTGCTGAAAAACACATTTTTAACAAAACCCTCTGTGTTTGACAGTTTCAGGTGTGAGAAGTGGGATTCATTTCTTGTTGAAATTAACTTCTTGTTTGCAGTTTTTAGAAGGTAAAAATTTTACTGCATTAAATATGATTTTTTTGTCATGATAAACAGCTCTGGCATGAGAAACAGCAGAACAGAGCTAGTTCTGAGCTGGTTCTCCTTTCACATGCAAGAAAACCATCAGATAACATTTATAAGTTATGAAACTGTTGAATCTGAAACTGAGACAGTGAGTTCTACATATACACACGTGCCTGTTGGCATTTTTCTGATCATAACACTGGTCATGCTGGCTGTATTGTGTTAAAGGAGGATTTAAACAACTTTGTGGTACTTCAAGATGATCTTATAGCAAATTCAAACTAAAATTTATCCCAGCATATGGAAAACCAGCCCAGTTTTTAGTGCCTCTGGAATATCCTGTATCCAACTGAAATCCTAAATCACTTCACAAGTCTTGACAGAATTTTCAATTCCAAAGGAGATGAGAAAAAATCTTAGAGGTGCAACAAAATTCTCTGTTTACAATTCAAGTTTCCTATAGGAACAGTTATGTTTTCAACCCTTGGTGCTGGGTAAAAGTGGAGAAAACAAAGAAACCCAACCCTCACTTCTTTTTCACACTAAAAATTAGATTTTGAAATTGGTTTTTTTTCCAAAATTCCTATGTCCCCTTTCTATTTCTCTAACAAGCAAAGTTTTGTTCTTGTAAATGTCTTTAAGAAAGTAGATTTAGGTAAATTTTGTCCTTATCACATATAATGTAGCCAGACTCATCCATTCCTCGGTGTCATTAGTCCTGATAGATTCTCATGTTTAGGATCATTTTAGGAGCTGGTGCCTGAGCACAGGGAGTGCCCTCAGTTCTTGCTTACCTTGCAATCAGGATTTTGTAATCAGCCTCACATTATGCAAGGAAGTGAATGATTATAGCATCACCTCAAATATGATGCCAGAGTAAATTCATTTCCTGGGCTGGAAAAGTTTCTCTAGTGGATGAATTACCTTGATAGTGTAAGGCTGAATTCAGAGGTGCTCCAAAAAAAGCTTCATTTGGAGTAAGTGGAATTAGTGAAATTGTTGGTGGGTTTATTTCTGCAGAGTGGTTACCTGAGGACATGGTGTCACCTGTCCCTTGGGGCTGCTCCCTGGGCTGGCCCTGGTCAAACACAGGATGGTTCCAGAGCCCCAGGGCTGTAAATGACTCAAGAGCTTGGTCAGTGAGTGATTGAGAAGGGAGAGCAGCCTGGGGAGCAGGACAGAGCCAGTCTGGGAGGGGGCCTGGGGACAGAACCTGTCTGAGGTACCACAAAGCCAGCAGGAAAAGCATCCAGCAGAGAGGCAATTGGATGTTGGAGCTGCAGAGCCGTGGGCACCATGAATTCCCTGCTGTTCAGCAGCCATGGGGCTGCTCCAGCCCAGACCAAGGCTCTGCCCTCACCTGTGCTGAGCTCCATGGAGCAGCCTGCTTCTCCAGCCTGCCCAAATCCATCTGAATAAGCAGTGCCCTCCTTTTGCCACTTGTACCACCCACCAGCAGTACCTGATGTGTTGCAGTGGGTGACCTCAGTGTGCACACAGCTTTTTGTATGACACCTGCTGATTTTCTGCAGGTAAATATTTTTTTTTTCCAGCCAGCTCGCAATGAAATTAGAAAATAACTTTAGTGTGCTCTTGTACATAGTTTTGTTTCCATGGCTTAAATTCCCATCTTGAGTTATTCCAACCCAATGGTTATCTATAACCAAGCCCTGGGGAGTTGTGCTCCATTCCAGAAGGTTCCTTGGCAGCCCCTGTGGTTCACCAGTGCACTATAACCAGGGCAAGGGGGATGGATAGAGATGGCTCTGGCAGTGGGAGAGCCGGGCTCCCAGGGCTGCCTCCCGAGGAGCTATCAGAAAGAAGGATGTCAGACAGCTGGCTGCAGGCTGCATGTGCCGTGGCCATGGGAGGGGACATTTGGAGGTAAAATGGCTCTGTGCAGCAGTTGTGTACTCAAGTGATTTTTAAAACGAGTCTTGAGGTTTTTATTTCCACTTTAAGCAGAAAAAGATGCTTGTCTTGCTGCCTTGCAGAGGGACTGGAAGGACTTTTGGAAACCCAGCAGGTCTGTTTTCAAGTTCCTCTCCAATTCTAAGCTTAATGCTAATTCTATTTTGCAAAATTATTCATTTACGACCAGAAAGCTGGTTTAGATTGAAAGCCTTTTGGTGGAGGTATGAAATCACTAAAAGGAGGCCTCACTGTGGGGCAGAAGGAGAGAAGCACTGTTTATTTTGTCTGTTTTCTGTAGTGCCCTCGCTGTTTCAGAACAATAACTCAATATACACACCCAGCCTTATTATACACATATTATTTGCTTTTTTCCTCATCCTTCTATTAGCTGTTGTTACCATATGCCAATATATGTGCACATTGCTCTTCCTGGGGGATTTTAGGAAAGTTCTTGTCAGGAAATCTTTTGCTAACCCACCCTAAGGAAGCATGAGGCACTCAAGACTGAGCAGCACATCCAGAAATGGAAACCAAAGTTGCTTCCCTTATCAAAGATATCAAGATGTCTGTTTGAGCCCTGATAACTCAGAATAAATTCTGAAGATTGTTCCCAATGAGGTCTGTGTATTTAGATCTATGATTTCTAGATTTGTACTGATTTTTTCTTACCTTAAAATGGTTTTCAGAAATTTTTTGTAAGAACAAAAGGATCTTAAATGCAGTACTATCTTGAAGTTAGTACAATAGAAATTAATTTCTTGACTTGCTCTTCAAAGTTAAATAGCAAATTAATTAAAGTTCTTTTTTGCCAAAATAAATAAATCACGGTAAATGCATAAATAAATGCAGATAATTGAAAGTGAAAAATACACGGCAAATGTTCTACTTTGTTTCTTTCTTCAAATCAATTAAATAACGAGTCAAAGAAAATATGTTGCAAAGTCATTGGAAAATATAAAAAACATTAAACAGTGTGGAAGAAGTGGAGAAAGAGTGATTAACATTATCAATGTACAAGTTTCAAACATGAGATAAAAATCATTTAAACATACCCTTAAAATTAGCAAAGGACTTTTATGGAGGACAGAATGTATTTTCTCTTCCTATAAAAAATTATTTAAAATAATTTCTACTGTCAGTAATGTTATTCTGTGTATTGTTGTTTCACACCTGGAAGGCAGGTGCTGAAGCTGCCATCACCAAAATTACAACGTTTCCTCTGGATTGACCAAGTTTCTGTTAAAATGTGTTTGAACGCATCTCTTTATTACTTAAGTGCTTAAATTAATGTTGGTCACAAGGGTGTGTAATAATAAATGGTGTTAAGGAATAAGGACAAGCTCATCCATTGGACAGCCAGAGAGGTCTTTAATGGAAATTGGTTGATAATTATTGTTGTGTAAAGAAATTTGTGGGGAATGGAGTCTTTAAAGGCATTCATAGCATTGCAAAAGAAAAAAAAAAAAGAGAAAGGGTAATTAATCATTAAATTACACTAAAGAATGAATCTGTGCTGAGTTTAATAGTTTTGAGATACTAAACACTCATGGTTTGTAGTACCTTGAGGACTTGTAACTAACTCTGCCTGCCTGCTTGTTTATTGGAGTGTTTGAATTTGAATGAATGTCTTCTAATAAAAACCCTGGAGAAAAGAAAGTTTGAGCCTTCCAATGTTTCCCTGGAATCCTGAAAAAGACTCTGGAGACTCGAGTGGCTGTTGCACAACAATGCCCTGAAACAGTAGATATGTTCCCCATTCCCCATGAGTGGGAGCCTGTCAACAACCATTTCCCTTCCAGCACTTTTCTTGTATCATATCCCAACTTTTCCCACTCCAACTCAAGTGGCTCCATAATGGGAACAGCTTGGAATAAACGGATTGTCACTTTGTTTTTTGTTTCCTAGGAAGAGTAACTGGGTCCTATAAATCAGAGTATGGGAGTTGTGAGAATCCCAGTTTCTGCTTATAAAAATAGGCATCTGTATACTGTTAGACAATAATTACACAGAGAAATAATGAATATAGCCCAAGCTGTGCTGCAGTCAGCAGATCTGCCTTGTTGCATCAGCAGCTGATTTGGCTGTTGAATTTCAGGCTACAACAAAGTCAGTTTTCTGTAGATCTGTCATCTCCACCTCCCCAATATTTTAATTCCAACATGTCCAGAAATTAAATATATATATATATACAAATGAGTTAAGCAAATAATTTGTTAGTACTTGAGATAATGAATTCTATCTAATCATCATTTCTGTAAACTGCCTGAAGTACAGGGATTCTGTTTTGTACAAAGCTGAGGACCAAAGGCCAGGGCTCACTTGATTTTGTGTGTTTGACTCTTTGAATTCCACGTATTGATGCAACTCCATCAGTTTTGGTTAAAAAGTATAAATTCAGTATTTATTTTATGTATGGATGTAGGCAAATTTCTGTGTGTTTGATTTGTAACACATTGAATAAAATCCTTTCTACAGTCAAGGCAGAAGCTTTTTCCCTCTTGAAAAATGTGAATTCTTCTATTTATTATTGCTTACATTTTTAATGTTTGATTTTTAAATTTCCCCCACTCCTGCTTAGTGCTCCCAAGGGATAAATGGATATTTTGAACAGGAGCTCAAAGTACAGAAGTGGATTCTGTAACTCTTTGTCGCTAGTTACTACTCTGACTAGTGATGAGAGATTTTCTGGGTCATTTAGTGTCCTTCACATCAGCATCCTTTGTTGTAAAATGAAACTAATCCTGCTTTGAAAAATCCTGGAAGAAAAATTCTTTCCTTTAAAGCCTGTATGGAATTCCTCTGGCACTCTAAGTCATCATTAAAAAAATACTTACATTCCTAAGAGCAGGTCTCTCTATTTATGCTGTCAGGTCTTCAGATAGTAACCATTAATTTTTTTGAGATCTCATGTGATTATCTTTTTAGTAAATTATTCTGTGAATTTAAGTGTGCTTGACGTGTGAAATAAATATATATACATATGTATATGCATAATTGATGCTATTTTGAGCAAATGCATTTATGTCCAAGTGTTGAGTGCAACGTGTGTGGTGCAAAGCCCACCTGGATTAGGAAGGAAATGGGATAAAGTAACTTTCTTAAATGAGAAAATGCATTTAAATTGAGGTTGACATGATTTAATCAGACTGAAGACAAGACTATTAAAAGGACAGGAAGTAAAGCTTTTTTCAGATCTATTTGTTGTTATTCCAACAAATAGAGGGGAGTTGGAGTAAGATGCTCTTTCTTATGGACTCCAGGATTCTATGGAATGGGATTGATATCTTACAGCTTATTTTTAAGGCATTTTGAGATCCTCAGTCTTAATCTTTCAGAATGGAATCAGCACCTCAGGCATTCCTTCTATTTCTGTTTTTTGGTGTGTGTTTTATTCTTGGATGGCTTTAAACTTAAAATTTGTCCATTCAGAAAATGGTCAGAACACTGGCTATGTCCTGAGGACTGATGTCCGTATAAGTGACATTTTTAAGGGTACCTGCCAATGATCTGAGTGTGGTTTGTGGCTCACAGACTGAGGAAACTGGAGATCTGCTTTTGTCTTGCTTCAGAGTGTTGAGAATCTTGCCATTAGCAACTCAGCGTTTTGCACATTAGACAAATAATTTGCAGTGCTCTGACTGAATCACAGAGGAACAGTGACCTTGCACATGTTCATGCTGCTCTGGTGTTGAATTTTATCTTCACATGAGCAGATTTTTCTTGTTGAAGTGTTAAAATGCATTCTGAGAAAAGGAACTGTGTAAATGTTCCTAGGACGAGGATAATTTCAGTTTCAGATGTGCTCATGTTTTCTTCATAAGTGAGTAAATTTAATTGGAAGAAGGGACAAACCTAATAGTTTAACTAGAAGCACTCATAATATTATTACTTTTTAAAAGGCACTGCTGTAATGAAGTGGCTTTAAATTACTGAGTGGATAGATTGGGAAGCTTGCTCATTTTAATGGCCAAAGAGCATTATGCTTAATTTCAGCTGATGGCCAGCATGCACTGCAGTATTTGGCTGAAACACCTGAAGGAAAACCTTTTCTATTTCATGTGGCAAGGTCTCAAAAGTAGCCAGCCCATGCTGCCTGAGAAGTCGCTGCCCAAAAGTTTTGAATCCCAAAGGTCCCAAATTTAACCATTAACTGAAGAAAATGAGGACATGGAACCATCTGGTTTTTGGACTGGTCTTCCTTTCTCCTATAATCTATATTCTGAAAATTTCTTATAAATATGGGGAATTAGTTGAATCATAGGTCTTTTTGTGAGTAAAGTAGAAGATGAGTTTTTCTGTATGGTCAGTGCCTTTCTTACTTTCATTGACAGTCTCTCCCTTACATTTTTCAATGGTAATCTGCATCACTGTTGGTTTATGCTCATCTCCAGTGAGTAAAAAAAAAAAAGGGACAAGTATATATTATTATTGATGAATGCTAAACTCAGCTGTTGTCCATTATTTACACAGGTTTCTGGTTTCCATTATGGTTTTCAATGGTTATCACCACAGAGGTGCTTCCTAACTTTTAATCTGTATATTCAAACAGAGCTTTTTCACAAGGCTCACTCTGCACACCTCAATTCCTCTGGTAATTTCTCCATTAGAAATTAAAGCCAGTGTAAGGTCATTTGAAGAGGATTTTCTCACCAATGAGTAGCTTGGGGATGAAATTGAGCATTACCAAAGGGGGTTTATTTAGATTGCAGTGCATCTGCTTGATTCAGGTCAGGAATACGAATCAGGATCTGAATGTGCCACCTAGAATGAAAATGTTCATTAATGCCCCATCTTTCTGCTGATTGTGTTACATGGCTCAACCTGTGTGATCCAGGTGAGGACAGGCACAGTGATGGCACAGTCCATGGGGTTTCAAGCATTTTTGGGTGCTAGGAAGAAGAGGTTGACTGACAGCCTTTGTCAGGTCAAAAAAGCAGCTTATTTGGTAAAACAGGCTGCAGGTTTGTGTGCAGTATTTTTGGGACTGATTTTATGTAGTCTAAAACTGCCTGTGGTGCACTTGAGTTTAGCTATGGCTGGTGAAGCATTGGACCAAAAGGATTTTGCATAGGCAGCATTGGAGATGTTGCATATTAATCCCCACTCAAGGTGTTATTTGCCATCTTTCTGTATTGCAGTAATGGAATAAATACTGGCTATTCTGTTCTGCAGTGCTGATTAACTAAGGATATTGTTTATTATTTGGTGCTTTGCGTAAATGTGCAGCCACAAACAGTGTAAAATAAATCTTTAAAATATTTCCCCTGTTATAACATGACTTGTTGTGCATGTCTGCACATCTTTGCCCCCTGAGACCTTCACAGGTACAGGAAATATTCAGTGTATCCACAGATAAATGGTAGGGAGAGGAGAACATTAAGCAGGACTTCAGAGGCAGGTCCCAGTGTTAATTCTCATGAAAACCTTCCTGTTCTGGATGTTTTCTCCCTTGAGCTGTCATCCCTGGAGAAACCAGACTAAAATTGTGTGCTGGAAGATGGAGCAACATCCTTCCTGTCAAAGCTGCTTATTTAGTACAGGCCTTGCTGCCACATCCCCAATTTTCTGGCAGAAAGCTGTTGAAAGAAATGAGTATTTTCCTGAAGTGCAAGGTTAATGCAAACTGACCCACCTGCAAGTTCTGCAGTGCTCATTGTGAGAGATGTTTGTCTGAGAGCTGAGGTACTGCAGGCAGCACCACGAGTGGGCAGAGCTTGTTACCGATACACAGAACATTTCCAGCATTTCAAAAATGCCATTTGGCCAACAAAGAGCTGCAATATTCATATGTATTAACAAATAAATTGCACTGCATGGGGCTGTGTGAATTTTGCTGCTCTCCCCTCTTTTCTGTGTCATTTATTTGTTTACTTGCAAGACCATGTCGTGACAGGATGAGGGAAAATGCTTTTGGATGTAAGAAAGAGGGTTTAGATGAGGTATTAGAAAAAAAAATTCTTCCCTGTGAGAATGATGGGGGCCCTGGGTGCCCAGAGCAGCTGGGGCTGCCCCTGGATCCCTGGCAGTGCCCAGGGCCAGGCTGGACAGGGCTGGGAGCACCTGGGACAGTGGAAATGTCCCTGCCATGGACAGGGTGGCACTGGGTGGGCTTTAGGGTCCCTCCCAGCCCAAACCATTCCATGATTCTGTGATTTCCACCTCTCTTCTGACCTCAGATCTTTGATTTGGTAAAAGACCAACCACAACACACAGGTGGATGAGCTGATGTCAGCTTTGGGCATCAGTTGGCATTTTCTGGGCCCACCTCAGCACCTTTCATCTACAAGCAAGGCGAAACTTCAACTTTTCCCACTTTCTTCCCTACTGAAAACTTTTTGCATCTGCTGGGGTGACTTTCACACCAATCAGGTGTCAGTCTCCTTTTACTCTTAGGAAAATGAAATGTTTGAAGATCATTGGCTTGTGTGGGTAAAATTAAATTGTTTCATTATTTTCCCCAAAGAATAATATGTTAAACTCACAGCACCATGGCTTGACTATAGCCTCTGGGTGCTGACCTACATTTTTTACTCTACAGAGCATGAAATATCTTGCTATGTATGATACAAAGTCAGTGCATGGCTAGAAATTATATTAAATTGTATGGCTCTGGTATTCTGGATAAAAAAGTGACTTAGAGATGCATCCAGCTAATCATTATAGTAAGTAAAGATTTGATATAATGCAAAATGAACTCAGTGTTTCCATTTTGCTTCCTTTCCTTCTATCTCATTGCTCTTTTATTTTATTTTTTTAATAAACACACTTGATTTTTCAGTGTTCAAATTATCTTAACAAATAAAATATGGAAAGTTCTAATTCTCTGCCTTTTCTGTGAGCCAGTGATGATATAATGGGTGTTTCAAACCCAGCTTGGACAAAAATAAATGATGTCCTGAGCTTTGGTGGCTTGGAAAGGCAAAACTCTTGTGCCAGTTTTATACACTACTGAAAATAAATAGTTCTATTTCCATAAGTAGGTTTTTTTTTGGAGATTTGGTTTGGTTTTTTTCCATCCATAGCTGTGTTCAGTCTCTTACAAGTGAGACCATGTCCTGTAGGTCAAGGTAGCATGGTCTGGTGATGAAGTCTAGAACTGTAAACCCAATGATATTTCCTGGAGCTGCACTTGAGGCTCCTGAACTCTGCCATAACCCTTGAACAGTTTCTGTATTGTGAGAAGTTTGCCACAGGAACAGAGAGGTTGTTTTTTCTCTCCCTTCTCTGCATACCTGAATTGAGATAAAAATAAACTTGGAGCCATAAATTCAACAAACATGAGAAGCCTTGGTATGGGTTTTGTGGCTCCTTCACTGAAATGTTTGCCTTTTTTGATCCCTTATCTTTAAATGGAGCCATCTGAAGGTGGGAGTGTAAATCCTCATGAGTGCAGTCCTTGGTCTGTGACAAAAGTGTCACAGTTATAAATGTGGCTGTTGTGCAAGGAGTGACTTAGAGCACAGCCCTGGCACTAAATTCACTGAGTGCTGCAGACTGGGTGATGTCTGATGATCCATTATTAATGGAGTTGGTAATGATAGTTCAAATACAGCGGAGGAAAAAAGACAAGGCAAAGAACTCCAAGTGTGATTAAAATAAAAAATATTTTTAATATGATCTCGGAGATTGTTTTTATAAATGCACTGAGGAGATAAGAACTGCACCAATTACTGTGGGCCAACTAATTCTAGATTTGTTAAATTATAAAATTCCCTACGGAAATCTGAAATAAAATAAATAGGGTGAGGTGAAGGAAATATCAGAGTTTTTGTCACCTTTTACTTCTAATGTCCCAGCAGCCATTGAGCTGCTCAGAACTGGGCCAGCAGCAGAGGTTGGTGTGAGTTCTGTAAGGATTTATCTCCAGTCCAATCCCACCTGAGAGCTCCTGACAGGTTTCCCATGTGTTGTTGTGTATTTCTGTCCTCCCTTGCCCAGCTGTGATGAGGATGAAGAGGAGAGCACAGCCGTCTTCCTCTGAGCATTTATTTTCCACTACTTCTCCTGGCAGCAGAACATAAAAGCAAATGTTTTCTTTGTGAAGAAGGGGGTGTGAGTTCCTCTTCTAAGTCTTGGCATCTTCTGTAAAGTCATGTGTGGCATCTGGGGATTTGGTAAAGCCCTGAAGGAAACTTCTGAGTGTGATATCTTTATATCCCGTTGTGGAACTGGGAGATCATGGGCTGTCCTTCAGAATGCTGCCTCAAGTGACAAACTGGAGCTATCTCAGCATCCCTTGATCAATACCTTGTCCCCACTGTAAACATGTTTTGTGCATTAATTAAGTGCATAAGGTCAGCTGATCTTAAAATCATAATTTTATGATGTGTGAGAAAACAAGAGCACTCAATTTTGATTGATTTTCCTCAATATATTCAGGCAGATCTTTACCTTCTCTGGGCTGGCTTTCCTCCACTGAGCTCATCACAAACTTTGATTTACATAGCACTGTTATCTCAGCAGATTTCTTTTTTTCTCTTGCCTCATTTGCAGGTTTGTTTATTTTTAATTGAAGGGTTTGTTGTGCTGGCAAAAGTAGCTTTACAAGAGAGTGAAATTTATAATAAATGTGGTTTGTACAGATTCATTCCATGGGTCCACAGAGTCATGAGTGGGAGCCTGATTGAAGTCCATGGCATTTATATTTCTATCCATTTGGGGATTATTATTTAAAGAACAAAACCCACATTCATTTAAAAGAAAAAGCCCTGGTTTGGGTCACTAATAGAAGCATAGAGCCCTGTGATAGGCAGGTAGGAAGAGCATGGTGCCCTTGGTGACAGGATGAAATTTCAGAGTTAAAATGCTGTGGATGGTGTTTTCTCTCAATGCCAGAATTCAGATTCATCTGCCACACTTTGAGCTAAAGAAGGGACAGTAAGATATCAGGGCATTCACCTGTAACTCTAAAAACTGAACAGTAATTTAGAAGCTGTGTAAGACACACACATATCCTATAGGTTTGTGCTATAGGTGTGAATAAAGGTGAAGAACCTTGGAGCTCTTACAGATGTTGCTTGCAGAGATTTCCAATGCACTGTGCAGTCAATAGTCATATTTAGATTTCCTTCAAACTTATCCCTTTTAGCATTCAAAATAAGAAAAAAACCCAAGAAAGTGAAAATATCACTGAATGAGAGTTCTGAACAGCCACTGTAGCTGTGTCTAAGTGGATGTGAATTTGCTTCATTTTTCAGACTCTTCCTCTGAAAATTATTACTCCCAATAACACAGCCAGGCTTTGTGAGATGACCATAACATTGATCCCTGCCATCATTTCCTCTCTCAGATACGAATTTCTGACGCAGAAATAAGAGCAAAGTGAATAATAAATAAATAATGCTTCCCCCAAATATGTTGCAAGCGCAATTTTGTGAAATTATTTCACCATATTGAAATACCAGAGTTTCTGCTTTGCCCAGAGCTAATTCTCTTGAACAGCAATTTGCCAGAGAAGCTGAAGGGCACTATGAAATTTTACAAGAATGATGAGTTCTTAGAAAAATCAGGAAGATGGATAACATTATCTCATTTGTAAATGTGGCTTTTATTTTAAAGCCACCAGCAGATAACCAGAGTCTATTTTGTCTGATAAACCTTTCTCTAGGATATAGAGTAATAAAAGCCAGAGATGCCGGAGACAGCCTGAGACAAGGCGTGACAGAGCACATTGTAATTCATGTGATGGCTGAGGATATAAATCTGCAAAATGCACAACTTTGGGCCTTCAGAGGGAGGTGAAGGTGCTCACAAAGGCATTCAGCGCTTCAGCAGAGAAGGATCCTACACCTCTTTTAAAATTATGAGTTATTTTCCAAGCAAAGATATTATTTTGCAAATTGTGTCTGCAGAAAAGATCTGAAAGTAGCCAGGGATGTTTTGTTGACAGAATGGTTTGAGTCATTTGACAGAATATTTTTCTTTTATCAACAGAATCAAATTAGGGTTTCAACCAAATTAATTTTGTTTTGTATGTAAGTCCTGCCTGACAGAATATATTCAAAGAAAGAGAAAAACACTCTGGATCTAAAAAATGTGTCAATTAGAAGACAGGAGCATGAAGTCTCCATAACAAATTGTTCACTAAAGGGTAAGAAGTGAGTTTCCGATGCAGAAAGCTTTGTTAAAGATATGTTTTGTTTTGAATTTTTTTTAATTAAGAAATCTTGACAGCTTTGTCAACAACAAGAAGTCATTGCTGCTACTTGTTTCAAGTACTTTTTCCCAGTACTTATTAGAGACAGGGCAACATTCTAGGGAGGATGAAAGAAAGATATTTTGATCACTTCTTCCCAATTGTAAGCAAACCTATTTTGCTGGGCTTCTTTTCACATTGAGATAAAACACTTGGGAAAAAATGCAGCAGCACTGTAGGCAGGAGATATTTTGTAGGCAAAAAAACCACCAGCATATTAAAATCTATTTTAACTAAAGGGTTAAAATTCTCCAGAAAGCAACTGGAGTTGCCAGTCAGGTCATACCAGGGGAATCACCAAGGCCTTGCAGATTTGAGCTCTCCTGGAGCAGTGAGGACATTGACCAAGCTCTGTGAACAGATGGACCCTGCTGCTGGGATAAAGTGCATTTCTGCTGGGCCATAAAAGGTTGGGGTTACAGCAGAATGTCCAGAATTGGTGTTGGATCCACTGCACTCCATGGACACAGGTTTCTAAGGAAGCTTAGAGAAATGCTACTATTCATATTTTATTGTAGTAATTTCAGCTTTGTTATATGACAGCCTCACAATCCTCCAGACACCCCCTGGCCTTCCTCTTCTCTGGATGATGTCTGTTCCTTATCCATACAGAATATTTGGGGTGTAAACAGCACCTCTGCCAATATTCCTTGGAGTTTGGAACAGGGTATGAGGTAGAACCAACGTTTCTGGTTCCTTCTGGTTAACATGCACTACTGGTTCCATTATTTTGGCTGTATCTTGGGTATTTTGGAAAACTAACATTCATTTCCTTAATGCATAATATTCCATATTGAATTTTTCATCTGTGGAAATAAATCAGCATTTGCAGAATTCTAGCATTTAAAAATTTTCAGTTTTTTTTTTTTTTTCCCTCTAGTATTTTACAGGCTCTGCTGTTTGGCCTGAGGTTTTAAATACCCAATGCTGTGTTTGGGTACTGTGTTTCTATGCTTGGATGGGTGTTGCCCATCACAGGCTCACACAATTTTTGTGGGAAAATCTTTTCATTCCACCATTCCTGGAAGTGAGCATGTAGATCACTCCAGTGACACTCACTGGAGTTTTGATCATCCATGATCTCTGAATAAATTTGTTTTCTTAGCAAGTCCTTCTCATGCAGTGAACTCACTGGTTTACAACAAAGTAAAAGAGAAAATTATTCACCTTATGTCTTCAGACATGTAATGCCAGTTTCTGAAGCAAATCCAGATTTTGGATCTGCACAATTGCTGGGGCAAAAAAGCAGAAACAAATGAGCAGGGCTTGAAGTGACCACAGCATCAGTGATAGGTGACAGAGCAGCAGGGGAGGGCTTGCAAGTGTTGCCCTGAAGTTGTAAGACAAATGTTGGAGCTGCAGATCCATGCAGTCCTAATTTACACTGCTCTCAGTTAATTGCAATTCTAATTTCAAACTTGATATCACTGATGCTATTCTTTATTTTAAATTCAGTATCTAGGCTCTGGTTTACCTGCACAGGTGTCTGAGTGGAACAAGGGATTGTTTCACTGTATATCCAGGTGTTTCATCTTTGTGCCGCTAATTGCCAGCATTTATTTGGTGTTATTTTTTTCCCCTCTCTGTTACAGGAGGGTGATGAATATTTTGACCCCTGATGATGATAATGAACTATCAGATAAATGCAGCAACAAGCAAATTTCCCTCATTACTTTCTCATACATTGATACATGAGCAGCAATGCAGGAAGATGCTGTAAGAGTCATTGAGTTAATTAATAGCTAAAGCAGATTCAGAGATTTGGAAGTGAAAACATTTGTTTCATAGGTTCTGGTATTATCCTGCTGCTATGGAGTCTTTGCTTAAAGAGGAGAATGAGAAGTTTATGTAACCAGATAACCTCCATTATATTATATTTGTTCTGAGCTAGGTGACAGCAGGGGAAATCACCTGGAATAACTTCCACTGGGGGGAAATAATTCCCACAGCTGCAAAAAGAAATCAATCATAAGTACAGTATGAAATCTCCTATGTGCAAATAATCTGTGGCTGATTCTGCAGTGAGGCTGGTGGAGCAGTGCTCAGTTTGTTTGCTGGAGCTTCTCTGTGCCAGGAAACTCTGTGGTGTCATTTTCATAAACTCTGGTCCTAGCACTTTTCTGCCTTCAAACAAGCATAGTTCCTGTTTTGAGCAACATTTTTATTTAGATTTAACATTAACAATTAATTTTGTAACAGAAAATATTTGTTAAGGCTTTGATGGTAAACAAATTTGTGATGTTGGCTTCTTACATTTTTATTTAGAATTGGGCTCTGACAGGAAGCAGTAGGTGTATTGTATGAGCCACAGGAAAAGGACCAGGTTATAAAAAAACCAGAGTGCTTTGCTCGTGGACAGATTTGTGAGGAGATTTGTTACAAGTTTTCTTCATTGCCATTCACACTGACAGCCTTTCCCCGTCTGCCACATCAGGGGAAGTGCAGGTGAGATCGCCTGAGATTTTAATTGTTGGCTCCCACCTTCCAACTGAAATACCATTTTCTTCAGAATTAATAGTTGCAGGTACTTCCTGGCATATTCCACTTATTGTAATTGCTTATGTAGTATTTAACTTGACTTGTAGTAAAGTATAAAACTTAATCCCTTGGCATTGAATTAAATCTCTTTATTCTCTGACATTAGGCCATGCTTGTGATTGGTGAAGCATCGAGATAATCTTTGCAGCATTTCTGGCCTCTGATTTGTATGGTCTGCTGAACTATTGACCATACTCATTTTAACATGTTATATGCATTAGAAAATCAATGTGGCAGAGCAGATGGAGGCTTTTAAACTGATATGACCTCTGTGACCAGAATGTTTCGTTTTGAGATCTTCTGCACTGAACTGAGAATGTGTGAATAGTGGACAACCTTGGCTCATGCAAATACTCATTTTTAATATTTATTTTAATTTTCCTTAGCAAGAAGTTATCTTTGTTATCTATTAGAACATCTTTATTTGGTTTGCTTGATTAAAGTCTCAGGAAGAGAATAGTTTGTGCGTTACTCACAGAAATAATTTGGTTTTCCACTAGGTCTGGCACTGAGTAAACCTTGCTAACATTCTGGGGTTTGAACCACATCTTTAGGTTGGACTGCAAAATTTGTCAGCATTGGTTTTTCCGATGCACACCCTGAGTGAAACAGATCTGAGTTGAGCAGCTCAGGTGAGATCCAGTGCAGAGACCAGGGAGCTGCTCCAGGCAGAGCTGGCTGGGAGAGGAGGGATGCAGAGACGAGGGTGAAGGGATGGGAGGGGAGGAGAGGCCAACACCAACAGGGGGAGAAGGGAAAGCTCAGGGGTGATAATTAACACTGCCAGGGAGCAGAGCCATGTTCAGGAGTTACTCTGCACAGTTTGCAGGGATCACAATGGTTTGCATGTTCCTGCTTGGGCTCTCGGTGTTGAGCTCCTGCCCCGGAGTGCTCAGACAAGGTTAAAAACCCAGAAAATGTAGCTGGCACTGATGCCTTGTCAAGGCTGACCTAGAACAGAGACTAGACGGAGTTAAAGAATAAAGTAGGGATTTATTGAAAGGATCTCCTCCATGGATGCACCTTGGGCAGCACCAGAGCCCAGCCAGGGCTGCACCCAAGAGGAACCAAAACGGCCCCAAAATGCACGGCCGGGCACGGGCTCTGTCCCTGGGATCAGTTCTGCTCCATTTGCACCTTGCAGTTCATTGTCCCATCCCAGCTTTAGCCCACCCAGTCCCATCCTTGTTTTTCTCTCTCCAGCCCACGGGGTTTGTGCTCTGGGGCTGAGATTTGGATCATTTGTCCTTGGTGCCCAGCTGGAGCAGGAATTGTTTTGTCTCCCTGCTCTGTGCACAGAGCTCACCATGCCCTGATGTGAAGCTCAGAACTGCTCCCTAAAGCAGCACAGAATCTGGGAAATATAAAAGCCAAAACCTGAGGCATCAGCAGTGCTTGTTCCTTCCCACACAGACAGTGATGCTCCATGGGGTGCTGTTTGGAATGCTGTCCTACTCTGCTGGTGGCACCCATGGAGCTCAGAATTAGCAAAATCTGCATAACTTTCCATAAGGGGTTTCCATAAGGCAGTTGTGTCCATGTAAAACAAGGATGCTGTGAATTTGCCATTGGACCCCCTTAGAAAATTGTATTTTCTATGGTCGGAGTAGAACATTGTGGCAGAAAGTCAGAAATTACTGTGATTTATTGTGGAAGTTCTTCTCTTTCCATTTGGAGAGGCTGTTAAACATAGCTGTGTAGTTTTCTATCAATAATTATTTTAAATCCTACTGAAAATGTCCATATTGTCTGTTTGTAAAACATGAAAGAAAACAATAATCAAAAATACCCAGCTGAGCAGGGGCCCAACTGAAATAGAGCCCTGTTCCTTATCCACAAGGGGCTAAAGATATTAACCTCATCAATTGTATAATTGCAGGTGAAAATACTGATTTGAGTAATAAATTATACATAGTTTTGAATGCTGGTATGTGAAATTGGTGCAAGTCTGAACTCTCCTGTAATTTTTGAAATGGCAGCATGCTCAGGGCCTATGGGCAGTAGTAGGCCACTGCCCCTTTTAAAACAGATTGAGAAATGTTATTTAATAAAATAAATTAGGTCAATTGCTACTCTCCTTAGTAACATAATAAAAATAAACACGAGAAGACATTTTGAAATTGAACTAGTTAACAATATCATCCTATTAGAATTTGCGTTATAACCAAATTAAATTAGTTTAATGGGGAAATGTAATAATATTTTGTAGATTTTTTCCTGTTAAGTTAACTTTGTATATTTTAATGAATACCTTAATTAGGTACCTTTATTGATACAGACATTTCAGAAATAAAATTTGCTTCTATGTTCTCCTTCACACACCAGCATCTATTAAAATAAAAGTAGTCCTGTAATGACTAAAGGGCAATTATTTTGAGAACTTCCTGTGCCTGCTGGAGGAATTTGGGATGTGCTGGTTCATCTGTCTGTAGGCAGAGATACCCTGGCTTCTGTGGGCATGGAGCTGTGCTGCTGATTTGGTGTTAATTAATGTGATTGAGAGTTCCCTAAGCATATTGCCAGTGGTCTGTTCCACTGTATGTGTGTGTGTGTGTGAGAGTACTCTCAAAATAAGATTTAAAACCTTTTGTAGCTGGCTGTTTAATCAGTGCAATATTGGATGTGGAATATGGGAGTATGAAACGATTGCAATCTGCGAGGGGAGAATCGATTGACTGACTGCAAAATCCCAACACATTCTGTCAAAAAAGAAAAAAAAAAAGGCAACCATATGCCACAAATGGAGAGATTTGTGTCGTGGGGCTCGTGGACCTGCAGGATTCTGCTTTGGCAGTGGGAAATGTGAGTTGGTTTCTTTAAATATCCCTGAGAGCTCCCCAGCCAGGCACCCAAAGCAGATCAGAGCCAGCAGCGAGGGGTGTGTGCGTAATAAATGTTTGGGGTTCTGGGAGAACACTGAGGTGCAGTGGAATGTTCCAGAAGGGAGCAGGCAGGCTGGGGCAGCTCACCCATCTTACTGAGACAAGGGCTTATGGCTGGGAATGTCTCAGTGCCCAGCAAGGGCACTCTCACTTCATTGGGTCAGTGGAATGAGCTTTTCTCTCCCATTCAGGGAGCTCATGACAATGAGTTGAAGAGAAGAATAAAACACTTTTTGGAGGGGATGAGAATGTTTGGGGGTTTGGGCTTCAAAAGGATGACCAGCTATAAAAGCCAGTATTTTCCAAGCTGATAAGGGGAAAAAAAAATGGTCAGCGCACACAAAGAATGCAGATTGTGGATTAATTCTGGTTGTGTTCTCAGATGGGAACTTTCCAGGAAGAGCTCTTCCCTGAGGGGACTTTCTTGACAGAGATTTTTGAATAACCACAATCTGAGGCATAAGGAGCACACAAACATGGAAAATCTGTCCTCTAAATTCCTTCCAAAATCTCCATAAGGGATTACAATTCTCCAGCTCTCAAATTTAGTAATATATGAGTGGTTTCTAGCCTACTGTGAGGATGATTTTTCTTTGGAGCATAGATTCCTTCAGAATGAGACAATGCTCATTTCCAGGTGTTTGGTTCATTTCAAAAACTTTTATGTTTGCAGAAAGTCAACACTAAAATTATCTCACATGGCTTATGAAGTGTTTTTTGTTCTTCAAATTTGAAGTAGCTGCAAGGAATTGTGTGTTGCCCACGTGTGGTTTCTATTTCTGAAGGAATTACTTTAAAGAGGCCTCAAAAGTAGCACCTTTGCATAGCTGCAGTGTTGGAGGCTCCCTTTCTGTGCCACATCTGAGTTCCCAATTCCAGCTGGGGTTTAGATAACGTGGGTGAAGTGAGCTGTCTTGTAGTGATGACAAAAGGAAGCAAGAAATAGAAATACCTCCTCCAACCCTTGAAAAATGCAGCAGTGGATTGCAGCAAGCCTCAGATGCCACAGGGGTGTTCTGTCTCTAAAGTGTTATTACAGAATATTGTGCTATTGCTATAAAAATGCTTCCTTTATAATTGCAGATTTCAGGACAATGCTGCAAAAAATATTTCACTTGCCTTAATTATCTGTAGTCATGTGAAATTTCTAAATATGAGATAACATAATCCTTTTACTCAGTTTTTAATTTACAGTATTGCTTCTTGACATTAAGCTGTTAAAGCCATGTATTATAAGTTCAGAATAACTTCTTTTATGTTCTGGCACTAAGCTAGAGTTCTTGCCTTGTCTACTAATGAATAATGGAAAATAATTAACTTTAAATTAAAAGTGTTGCTTTTTATTATATGACAGTATTAGTTATAATATGGATTTCAAAAGACATTTTTAAGTGCAGGCACAAATCAATTATACATAAAGAATAAATTATCTCTATGGCAGAAAGTAATACTTGTTTGATGAAAGGCTTGTTCAGAGATGAAGTGCCATTACTGTCAGAGGGGATGTGGGCTGGAGGTCCTGGCAGGGGAGGTGCAGCAGCTCCAGAGGCTAAACCTTGGAAAAATGCAACAAACTCCACAGAAACATTAAGAAAGGACTGGGTGTGAAAATCTCTGCTAAAAATGCCCTTTTGCACTTTTTCTGAGGCTCAAAGAAGAGCTGATAGTTGTCAGCTCTGAATTCTAATATTTTTTGCAACAACTCTCTTAATTTACAAAATATTTGTTTTTAAATGCTTTTGATGCCTTTTGTTTAGTCTAGGACTTTTGTCAATATTTTTTTAATGCACAAGCTTCTGATATTTTTTAAAGCAACACTTTTGTTAGAAGTGGAAATCCCTAGTGATTGTCACTATAAATTTGATGGTTTTACCCATGACACCCATAAATGGCAGTTAAACTGCAACTCTGAATGTAAATCACAAATATTGAGGTTGGAGATGATTTATGAACAATGAAAGGGTCATATTTTCTTTCATCACCTTTGTTTTCCAAGAGAGAAAACAAAAAGATCAAATTACTTGATTTTTCTTTGGTTTTATTTTCATTTTTCTCCACTCTTTTTCTCCTATTTATGAGTTTACATGATGGAAATAGCATTTTCTGCAGAATCTGTGTATACTTGTGTTAAAAAAAAAAAAAGGGATCCTCTATGGAGATCAATGTCCTTTGTATAGCAGTTATTAAAGTGAGCATGTTATATGGATCCAAATTGTTTTAGATCAGCACAGAAAATTAATAACACATAGATTTAGAGAGAGTTTTACCAGGAGAATGAATATCCATGAAATGTAACATTATTCCACATTACATAAGAGGCTTTGTGTAAGTGTAATGCAGAGTACATCTGAAATATTTTTTTTTTTTGCCTGCTGCAATCAATATTGCTTCTGCAGCGCTGCTTTTCTGTGCAGATCTGTTGGCTATAAATTCTTTTTGTGTTTGCCATTGCTATTACCACTGAAAGAGCTCACCTGGTGGCTTTTTAGAATAGGGCAGGGCAGTGATTTACCAGCAGCATTTTGGCTCCCCGTGAGCATCGTGAGATGAACCAATGATTAGACTGTCAGGAGCCGTGTCCCACTGTTGTACCTACACACTTGTACTCAGGATATTATTATTTTAGGGAGAAAAAAGACTGATACAGCTCTAGCCAAAGGTAATTTAATCTTTGAATTATGTAATAACTCGGGCAATATTTTTTTCTCACCGCAGGACCTTTCTTTCTGTTCAGCAACAGAAGTTAATTTTCATTCTTGCTTAGCATTAAAATAAAGTAGTTACTCTGTGTGTGCCTTTAATGTTTCTCAGGGTTTGTGGGGTGTTTATAGGAAATGGAGAAATGAAAAAAAAGAATCCCCAAGTATGTGAATAGGATCACTTATACTGGGGAGGTTAATAATTTATATTAAGTACTTTTATATTTGCTATAAAGAGTTGTGTATTTTCAATGCACACATGAAATACAGCAAACTGCAGTCCTGATAGTTCTTCCAAACAAGCTGTACCTTTCTTGGGAATGGGGTTTGATAATGAGGGTGGGAATGCTGGACATGAACCCACTGGAAAAATGAAGGAGCCTCACAAAGCTGCGCCAGCCCCCGTGGCCGCCAGGGAGGGACGGTGCTCAAGGTGTCCTGGCTGCGAGGATAATGCCAATATTCCTTTCCCTGCACACACTGGAGCAGTTCTCAGCTCTCTCCCCTCTATTTCCAGGGACATTCCCAGGGGGGAGCAGCCCAGTTGCTCTGGCTGTGGTGACAGCTCTGGATCAACTGCAGGAAGCCGCAGAAGTTGTGGCTCTTTGTGCGCTCGTGCAAAAATTCTTCACGCTGAGGCTCAAAAGTAATTTCTGCTGTGAAACAAGGGATTCCCCCTTCTCCCAAAATAATAAAATTCAAATAAGGAAAAGAATCCCTGGCCCCTGATTTTCTGCTGCAGCGTTCTCTGAAATCATTTAAACTTCCACACTCCAAGGTCAAACTTGTTATTAAACGCTGTCAGAGCAAAAGCATTTGTTTGGGTGGAAAAATCTTAAAAATAGAAATCCAAGCAATGAAAAATTGGGCCCCACAGTATTCCCTGGTAGAAGAAAGCATTTTGTTCTGTTGTAATGTGAAATAGCACATTGGACATTTTCAGCAGAAACACTGCATTTTGAACAAAATTGAAAATAAACCCAACAAGTGCTGCCCAGCCCTGGAGTGGAACTGAGGTGCTTAAAAGGGATGAGGGGGGCAGAATCTCACCTCAGTTCAGGCACCAGGGCTGCCAGGAAGATGAGAGCCCTTCTCTCTCTGTGCTTATTCCTTTTTCCTGAGGTTTGCAGTTCTTTACCAGAACCTTTCCCAAATGGATAGTGGGGGCTGGTGTGAAGGTGGGATGAAGAGCTGTTTATTTCTTTTTGTTCTCACATGTTAGATAAATTACAGCTTCTCACTGCTGAGGGGAGAAAAGGCTTGAAAGTTACCCAAAACATTTCCCAAGAGTATCTGTGCATCATCCTTGAGAGTCAGTGGGAGTTGGCTGAAATAATGGGCCAAAGCTGTGAAATGCAGCTTCGCTCTCTGCATAGCACAGGCAGCAGCTGAGGTTTGAACGGTTTGTGCTGAATTGGGAAGAACTCCAAAGGAGTGAAGTGTCGAGGTTCCATCATCTGTAAATTGCCACCATATCCACTGAATGCCACGGGCTGCAGTGTCAAATGGCCTTCAGGGGTGAGCGGAGCTGGGATCTCTTCACCAAGCTTAACCTGAAAAATAGTCTTGAAAACCAGAGAAATACAACTGCTAATTAAAAAAAAACAAAACCACACACCTTTTTCTTCTCTATCAGCAGATCAATATTTACAGCGTGTGCAACTTAAGTAATATATGCAAATTATTCCCTTTTAGCTTTCTTTTCAGAATATGTGAAACATCTCGAGGCATCATGTAAGACTAAGAAATTATAGTGGAGCTCAGTAAAATGAATACCTGTTAAAGCAATACACCCTGTATGGGATATGATTGCTTGTGGAGGATGTCAAAAACCTGAACATGAGCTCAGATGAGTAGATCTGCAAGGAAGTATTAATCTCATTATAGGAGTAAGATATTTTTACCACATAGAAATAGGAAGTACCAAGTCTGTTTCAGAGGAAACTCATCCATCCTTGGATGAACAAAGCATCACCCGAGCTTCAAAATATTTCAGGCTTTATTTTAGAAGCTTCTTTGCAGAATCACAGAAGGGTTTGGGTTGGGACATTAAAATCGACCTTATTCCAACCCCCCTGCCCTGGGCAGGAACATTTTCCACCACACCAGGTTGTTCCAAGACCTGTATAGTAGGGGTATTACCAAAAACCATCTATCAGCATATGAAGTTGTATCATTTAAAAATGTGTTAGTCAACAAATTATAATTTATACATCATGATAGAAAGTTGTTTTTTTTTTTTTTGGATGGATGTTTGGTATAATCAGCTAATGTGTTTTTAATTATGATTATCCTTGCCCAAGAATGGAAATTGTTCTGCTTTGCTATCTAAAACACATAAATTAAAACGCTTGCTGACACAATTTAATCAACAAAGAGCAAGCAATTTTCCTTGAGTCTGAGAAAAATACACTGGAAATAAAATTAAGTAGCAGTAGTTACTCTCAGAAGAATGCTCTGCAGTCAGTGTGAAGCTGCTTTCATTTTCTGTGAGATGGAATCAGGGGTACAATGGTAATGGTTGGATCTCCCGAGGAAGTTCTGCTGTCACCTGAATTCACATATCCTGGTAGTTTTAGAGGGGTGTTAAAATCTGCTCTGCTAAAAAAAAAGATTTTAATTGGATTCAAATATTCAGATTGCAATGTTCTTAAATTATTTATCCAATAAGTCCCCACATGTTGTTTGCCATCTAGAAAGTTTTCTAATGGCAAATGATTCTGATGTGCACATCTTTAAACTGCCCTATCACAGTGAATTCACAGGAATTTACAGAAAAATTTATTGTTTTCCCAAAGGAAAATGTATTAATTGCTTTGTTATAAAAGATATTTTAATTTAAAATGAAGGGTTTTTTTCTAGTTTTAGAGTAGCAAGCAAGTTCCCAACACTGAGTATTTAGGTTCTGGTTCTTCTGTGTGTATTCCTCTTCCCAGCTCATAAGCAGTCTTATTGTATGGATATAAAGACATTGATAAGGATAGGAAAATAACTCCATCAGCAAAGTTTGGTCTCCAATTTGCTTTGTAATTCTGGCTTCTCTACACCAAGATAAGTTATCCACTGGCATTATTTAGCTCTATTGTTACAGGACATTTTACCACAGTTCATTTTCTGTTAATTTTTCATCCATAGCAAAGCTCTGCTTTCCTTCCAAGAGCACTTCTAAGTGTGTGTGTGTCCCTTTAAGCATGGATTTCACCCAGCGCTGAGCCCACACTTTTATTTTTGTTGGCGGGGAGTCCTTGTGCCAGCAGAGGTGATGTTTGAACTTGTGAACACCTGCCTGTTAGGAAATTAACTGAGACCATCAGCTCCTTCCACCAAGGCCAGCAAAGAGCTGTCAGATGGCAGTGATATAAACTTTACAACAGCAATCAAAATTCTTGTGAAACTGCCCAGAAATGGTTCTGAAGGAGGCAGGAGGAAAAGAAAAAATAAAATAAAAGAGAGCAGGTCATATTAGCAGCAGAGTTGGCCAAGAAGCAGCTGTGTCAGCAAAAAGCACAGAGCATGGGGTATGAACAGTTTGAGCAGTAAAATGCAGGGAGAATGTGCTTTTTGATAATATTTAAATGAGCCTTTTCTCACACCTCTGATGAAGACAGTATCTCCTGCCTTGTTTATGAGAATTCAATGTTAAAACAGTGAAAAGTCTTAATATTATGCCATATCAGATATGTGCTGCTATAACCATGTTTGCTTGCAATCCTTTCACTTCATGGAGAATTTTCTCTGTATCTCTGAATAAGTAAAAGCCTTCAAAGGAACAATACAGGGGAAAATGGAATAATAATAATAATAATAGCAGATAGACACTGTCTTTATTATGAGTATATAGTTCTTGACAGCAAATTAATTCATGATCAGTTATTAAGCCAAAAAGCATTTCTGATCTCTGAAAAGCGAAGTGCCTGTGCTCTGTGTAGGCATACTTTGTTCTCTTTCTCAGGTCTACATCAGACATTGTTCTGCTGCCATCAGGGAAAGCCTTTTGCTATTGTGCATTCCTGACAGTTGTAAATGTGATATTATGGAGTTAAAGCTATGGAGGAGGGATGCAGTGGGAGAAGGTGATGGGTTCTGACTGTACCGAGGGTGCCCTCTGCAGAATGTTACACTCTCTCAGCTTGCAAATCCTTTATTTGGCTTTTTTTGAAGGTAGAAATGCTATAAAGTTATATATTATTATGCTTAAATGCCTATAAATGTTTGTTCATATAGGAAGGAAAGGAAAAGGGGAAATTATGAAACTAAGATTGAGTAAAAAATTAACCTTGCAGTAAACACAACCCAATCTGATCCCAGTTCAATGCCTCGTGGTGACTGTGGTAGAGAGCTCTGGTCATGCACAGAATTTCCTGTCTGTCCTCACCCCTTGTCCAGCAGGCACATCCAAATGGATGCAAGGTGGTTTCAGTGTACAAAGTGTTAATTTTATACTAACAGAGGGTTTTGCACCCAGCTCGCTTCCTTTCCCCTTGTCAGGATTGTTTGCTTCAAACCTTGCAATGCCTTTGAAGAAATAAAATAATTTTTTAAAATTTTATTTATGCCTGAGATCAGGTCAGGTACTTGAGCATGCAGCTTCTTAACCAGGTGAGGTGGAAATACAGGATTGGGAAGAAGGAAGGTGAAAAAATGCTTTAAAATAAAGGAACATATGAGTTGTGCTTTTAAACTCATCCAGAGTGCTTTTCCTTCTCCTCCTCTCACAGCCATGGGAAGATGTAGCTGGTACTCAATTAGTAACCTGCTGGTATGTGCTGGCTGTGTGGCAGGACAGACAGGATATGTTAATGTAGATAAATTATTGCTTTTTTTCCTTTGACCCAGTGGGTTTTCAAAACCATTCTCTTCACTTTCATCTGTGAGCTAGCAGGACATGGGGAGAATTTTGATTTGTGTTTCTTTACACCTGGAAAGGGAGAGACCACAAATCCACATGCAGATGTTCAGGCACCAGATAAATATATTGACACCAGTGACCAGCAAATAATGAATTTCTGAACAGGAAATTTATTTTCTGTCATTTATAATGAATTATGACAACTTTTCAGGTCTCAAGTGATGAAGTTGGAGATCAATTTTGCTTTCCTCATATTTTTGACAGAACCCAAGGATCTGACTGCTAAAAACATTCTTTGTATGCTCAGTGATTTCTAAAATTTTAAGTGAATGCATGATGAGTTGCAAAGGAGTATTAGTGCAGCTTAAAACAACTTTAGTGAAAACTGAGAAAAATGACATATCCATTGGTGGCAGAACATAGGAAATATTTTATGGATTTAGATGAGTTTTACTTTGTTTTAATGGTGTGTCATCCCAGTGCTGGAGCCTAGTCTAGAAATTGTCCTTGTGTTGTATTTTCAGGGCTTGAGTTCCCTGTGGTTGGAGTATAATTGCAGATTTGTTATAGCACTTCATTTTATGTGCTGAAAATGAAATAACAAAAATCCTACTCAAGTTAGAGGAGTAATTTATACAAAAAGATTTGAAGTAAACCTGAAAATCCAGGAATGTCACCACGGGTCATCTTGCTCAGTAATCTGCCACTGAAAGAGACAGAAAATTCTAGAGAAAAGGGAGCCAGGGCAAGCATGTGATAGACCCACCTGAGAGCAACCATCTTACAGCTGATTCCACCTCACTGACTTTGAGCTTCAGTTAATTTCTGTATTTAATGACTTCATTTAAAGCAGAGTTTGGCTTTTGAATGTGTGGAACTGCAGCATCTCCAGCATCCTTCAGCACAGAAGCACCAGAGCTCCTGTGGGACCAGCTCCTCTTCTTCCCCCCCTGCCCCCATCTTTTTATTTTAATTATTCTTTGGATCCAAGCAGGTGCTGCCACCTTCTGAATCCTTCTCAATTCTGTACTAAAGGGGAGAGGAGAGCCAGTCCTACCCACCTCTTCCAACCTGCACAGGATCGCAGCTGTCACCACCTCCAAGCTGTCCTCCCTTCATTCTGAAAGCCCCCAGTCTCAGTGCCCTGCTTTTCCCATGAAAACTTCCCGTTAAAATCCCTGATTTCCATGCAGGGATCCCTCCTCCCACATCTCCACAATTGCCTTGAGAGCTTTTTGGGAAGTTCTTCATCTAGGGGACGTGGCTCCAGGGCGGGCAAGGCCAGTGCTCGCCCCTGCAGGCAACATCGGGGCTTGCTTTGGAAGCAGAACCCTCCAAAGCTTCCCTTGGCAAGCAAAATGAAATAAACTGGTTGGGTTCTTAGTCTGGGGTTGGGATTGCAGTCTCCTGCAGGTTTTTGTGGCTGGGCTGTTAAACTGATGCCACTGCAGGCTCTGGTGTCTGGCAGCACCTCAGGGCTGCCATGCTGCCCTTGGGTTTTGTGACAATGGAACCCGTGAGGGGTAAAGAGGACAAGAAGGGCAAGGAGAAACCCCTCAAATCTAGGAATGATCTTATAATTTCACATGCAGCTGTATGCAGACTGTAGGATTTAGAGGTGCTTCAGTTGTATATTTAATCTGTTCGGGAGATCTAAATCAAGTTTAGCTGTTAGTTATTTCTAGTAGAAGAAATTTTTTCTGATGTTTTTGGTCACATTTCTTAGCTGTTCTTTATTTCATGTGCTACACTGGCATTGTTTAAATTTTCTTCCTACATATATCTTCAGCAGCATTCAAAGAATTTGAAATGTACAAAAAAAAAAAGGGGTATAAACCACCCTATCTTGTTTAGTTATATAAGAGGTATTTCTGTTTGCTTCTCTGGTGGGCAGCATGATCAACATTAGGCATGTATGATAATATCAGAGCTGTTTATAGTTTCAGAGGGTTAAATAGACCATGTAAAGATATTTTATGAGCAGTGCCATTAAAACTCTGCTAGAAAAGTCTCATCCACAAACAAATTCAGCAAGAATTGTCCTTCCTGAAAATATTGTCTTTAAACAAAATAATTTAAGAGAGCAAAGCCTTATCAGAGATTCCTTAAGGTTTATCCAAGCTTCTCTAAAACAAATCCCTTAGAAATTTAAGCCTAGATTAGCAACGTTACCTTGGGGGCATCTCTGCTGGACTTCTCTGATGAAAAGTAGAGCTAAACAAATACATAGTAAAGTAACATAAAATAATTTTAATTTTAAATGAAAAAGGATAGGTATGATAAACTTGGATGAATAGTAGAGAGGATTTTCACCGCACCTTGTGCTGGGAAGGTCGGGATGACCTCTGATGGTGACAGCTGAGGTTTCCATCTGGCCCTGGCGTGTTTCCATGTCAGATCCTCCAAACTTCCCCCGCTCCATTTCCCACCGCGGGCTCCAGCTCAGCCCTTCCCTCACCCCTGCAGCAGGGCCTGGGTGGAGCTGCACCAGCACCAGCCCTTCCCTGCTTTCCTGCCAGAACCCAGGAAATTCCCCTGGCTGCCCTGGAGGACTGGGGACCCTGACGGGGGCTCGGAGTCAGAACCGCCCGTGCCTTCGATTTTAGCCCTTGGAAAAAACAATTACCAACCTTTATGTGAAGAATTGCAAGTCAAAAGAGTTTAAGTAGAACGATAGTGGATTTATCACAGGGTGAAAATGTACAATTTTAAGGTTTTTAGAATGGAGGTTTGGGGTACCAAGATGGAGGAATTTGTCCTGAGATTCTTCTTTCTCCCTCCCAACCTCCAGGTTCTCAGTGGTGGTGGCACCTTTGGATTGGTTTAAAGGAGAGGCAGAGTGTCTAACATAGGTGATAGGTATTGGAAAATAATTGTAAATAGTAAATAATTGTAAATAAATAGTACATAAAATGTAGTTTTTAGTATAAAATGTTGACTCCAGCCCAAGGATGGGCAGTGTGCCTCGGACTGACCTGCTGAACAGACCTCAGGGAAAGAATGTATTAGATAAGGGAAACTAAACAGCCTTGTAAATCACAGCTGAAGAATCCTGCCTCCTTCTTTGACTGCTGGGTTGGGAAAAGAGACTTTCTAACACATCTCAGGGTCATCCTGACCAGCAGAGATGCTGAGATTTTCCATGTGCTTTCCAGGAGCCCTTGGGAAGGTGGGGGGCTCTGTGCTGCAGGTCAGAGCTGCAGAGGGAGGGGGAATTCTGCTCACCCCACAGCCAGGGTGAGCCCCTGGCTCCTGGAGGTGTCAGGGACCTCTGGGGTCACCCAGGGCTCTCAAGGATGGGGAATGATTCTCAAAGCAAAGCAGCAATAGAGTGGAAATTAGTTCTTCTCTTAATCACTCAGACTTGATTTGGATTGCAGTGTTTACACTGGTTGCTGACTAGTGAGACCATTTGAAATATTCTCATCTATTCTTTTCTTCAATTATATCTCAGGGCTTACCCGACAGCTTCGCTGGCTCCGTTCTCTAGCTGGTGATTTTTCAATTAAGATGTGAAACATTTCTTTTTTGTTATATGGATTTAATTAAAATTCTTTGAAATATAATGCTTGGGGTTTGTGTGTCTGTCTGTTTCAAGGAAATTAAGCTACTGTTGCTTGTTCTATCATTTAGAGAAAATTCAATTCTTTATTCTCAAAATGTGGAATTATCTTTGAAATCTCATATAAACAGCAGTTGCCATTTATTATTCCTACCTATCTTCTAGTTCTTGAATAATAAAAAGTAATTTATATACATTTTTAAAGCTACAAATAAGAATTTGATTTTGCAGGATTTTTATTTCTCGTCTTTACTGGGTTACTGAGCTATTTTCCATGCTGGTATTTTCATAATTAGCTTTCTTATAATTCAGTATTTAATATCAAAAATTATGTGACAGGTGAAATCTACCCAGGACAGTGTTTATAACTTAGGGTTTCTCTGGTCTTCCAGTAGTGTTGCCTTAAAACCTGCAAGACCCAAAATATCTGTAAAAATAACACCCATCATTAGTTTACAGTCTCTGCTTCTCCACCAGACTAATACCATTTTGAAGTCAATTCTAAGACATTGAAATGCAAAAAGAAAGAAATACTGAATTTATTCACTTAGTCCAAGCAGGTTCATAGCAAAGGATGAAGATTAATAATTGCTTCTAAAATTCTCTGAGATGGAAGGCCACACTAAGTATTGGCATTATTTTATTCTAATAGAATATTGAGCCTTCACCTCAGCATGACCTATTGCTGGCCACTGTTATATGGGCAGAGGAATTTGCTCTGTGTCAGAGTTGGTTGTGTAGGGAATGATTCAGCCCCTTGATTTCTGGAGAGGTTTGCTTGTATGAAATAAAAGGGAGCCAGAGAATAACAGAAAAAGCCCTGAAAGGTGAGCAGGTGGGACAAGCTCTGCTTGTGTCTCTTGAACTGGCCTTGACCCTGCCTGTGGGAGTGGTGAGCACACCTGGGATAAACATGGGGGCACTTTTCCTTTAATGTGCATTTCAGGGTTATAAAATTGTCATCTCAAATTGCAATGCAGTGCCTTCCCTTAAAATGACCCAAACAAGCTGAACCAGTGGAAGGAGGGATGCAGAATCCACATCTGTCACTGTAGTTTCAATAAAGAATCTGTTGAAAGATGAAATTTTCAATTGAAGTGCTCCAAGTGGCAGGAGAGACAGGGCTTGGGAGGATGAGTTATGGCTGAGTAGCCTCTGGCCACGATTTTGCCTTTCAATCTTTGGTTTGGAGGGTGATGTGGACAGGGAAGGGGCTGCTGGGTTCTGCTCTCTGCATCAGTTCAGGTTCTGGCCCTTGCTCTCATCTGGGTGATCTCCAGTGAAAGTGAAAAGTGAAAAACCAGCTCAGATTTCATTGCTGCCTTCTCCTTCCCCCAGGGGAGGATTTGCAGAGCTGGTCCCACTCAGGTACCTGGGTGTACACGAGGCCTTTGGAAGGGTGAAAGGGACTAAGCAGGACTTGATGCAAAAATCTTCTTAATTTCAGTGACTCCTGTTTCACATGGCAGCACCTGGAGGGTTTGCAGATCAAAGGGTTTAAATTTGGGCAGCACATTCTGCAAGAACCCCCAGCAGCAGCCAGATTGCAGAGGAAGAGGAGTCCTCATTCCTTTCTGAAGGAAAAATACTGAAGCTGTTCCCATCATTAATCTGTGTCTTAGAGGCTGCTCACTAAATTCTTTGAAGCTAAATAATCACCTGCAATGGACCTGTATAAGCAAAAAGAAGTGTTTTAATATCCAATAAAAAAGTAATTTGGTTCACTTAGTTGACATGATTAATGAATGGCAAAACATAAAATGTGGTAATTAAAATAATTCTTTTTCCAGACTTCATTAACTACATTTATCTCTCTTAATTTTTAAATTGCTTCAAGCTTTTAGTTGCTTCCCCTTTGGGAGATCAAAAAATTTTGTCAGAAGATAAGAATCTTAGAATTCCTTATTCACAATTTAGCTGAATCTCCATTTGCTGAACTGAGCAAATCAGAAAATTTCCAAACCTTTATTTACAATCAGTATGAAAAGCACTATGTATAAATCATAACCATGTAATTTTTCTTTCAGAAGTTAGGTTTGAGAGAAAGAATTGTAGAAAAAGGATCTTATAAAAGCTTAAACTATTTTTTAGTGGATGAGGGGGCGAGTGCTTATATGAGGTACAAGTCTTTTATCTCCCACTCCTGTGGCAAATAAAGAAAAGATCATAATCATGACCTGCATCAAAATCTATTCTTGATAAGCTGTGGAAAAGTCCCTTCTCAGCATCCAGTCTCTCCTTGGTGTGAGTTTTGCAAAACTCTTTTTTGAGAATCCAAAATACAGTCCGTGTGGTTTGAAGAATTCAGAATATGAGCAGGGAGAGAGGAGAGGAGGAGGTGACTGTGATAAATTGCAGGAGAATTTTGGGACTAAAAGGAATTGCCACTTTTAGCAGCTTGGTTTGGGTTGAAGGTCTAATGAACCTGCTCTACTTCATTGGCACAGCTGATATCTTGATTTCAAATCCTCACCCATTTGGAAAATGAAGAGGCTTTCAGATACATCTCAGCTGGCTTTCCCCAAACATAGATAGGAAAAACAAAGGAATTGCAGCAAATTTGCAGAGCAGAGGTGTTCATGTGCCCAGAATTTCTCCAGTTTCTGCTGGACCCAGCAGATGGGAGCAAGGGAAGTGTCCCACAGTGGCCTGCAGTGAGAGGGACAGGGAAAATGGATGTTTATGGATTGCAGGAACTGACTCAAAGACATGAAAACTTTGAGTTCAGGAGCTTTGGAGCTGATGCTCAGTGAGTTTGAGCGTGTTCAGAAGCAGCCCCAGTGCTGAAGGGATTTCCTGGAATGTGTCACATCTGCAGTGAGTATCCAGCTAAACACAAACAGGGAGGGCACAGGGAGCTCTGCACGTCCCAACCAGAGCACAGAAACTGCTCAGTGTTGGATTTACCACAAACCTTCCCAAGTGAACAGACCCCAGCTCCTCCAGAGCCTGCACACCAACATTCCAGCACTTTCCCAGGTGCTTCTTGGGATGAATGCATTAGGAGTAGGAATAATAGAATGAATGCATGAGACAGTGATTAAAAAATTAAATTGATCAGAGCCTCGATGCAGACTCCTCTACTTTGTGTTTCTAACACATCAAGATTTTTAAAACATATTTCCTGCTGACACCCCAGGTTAATTTTTTTTGCTGGTTAATTAACTTGAAAGCCAAATGTCCAACCTAAATATGTATGTGTAATTACTGGGTTAGTTACCTGTTCCAAGCAGATAATTTTTTAATGTCTAAATATAACAGCTACTGTATATTAACTCTCCTGGATGCCACGTGCATGTTGTACATCCATTCCTTCCACATACTAAAATGTCTTTATATTTTTGTCTCGTATTTTTAATTGATAAAATATCTCTGGGGCAGGTAGAGGTGAAATTCTAGATTTGTGTGCTGAGTGCAACAGCTTCTGATCTTAACAAAAAATTTTAAACCCTCATTTATTTGCAATTTGTCAACCTTAGTAACTTGGAACAGATCCAGTGAGTTAGCAATCTCAGTAATGTGTTTTTCAATATAGTAGTTTTTTTTTCTTTTCTGTTTCTTAATTTGGTTGTTGTTGGTTAGAAATACAAAGGTACTTAGTAGTACAAAGTGATTAAAAAGTCATTAAAGTGATTTTTAGATGCAAAGTGCTCTAAGCTGTCAAAGGATCTGACCCTTAGAGTGAGGACAGAATGTGAAGGCCTTTTAGACCTGAATTCTATTGAAGAGATGAGTTATGCAAGGGCTGTTGTTGTTTTTGAAGTTAAACAATATTTTTGCTGTGTAGAGTAGCAGCATTTTAGTCCCCCACACAGAATTTTATTGCCCATCAGCATAACTTTAATTTCCTTTCTGCCCTTTCTTTTGTTGTTTTTTACTGCAGGCTCTCCAGAATGATAAAATAAATACCAAATATCAAAATCAATGTAACAACAATGATAAGAATGTCTTGTGCATTATTTAGTTCATGTTGCTTCTGTTATAAAATATGTAATGGTATTTTTTCTGTGCAAGTGTGTCTATGAGCATGTTCTAAACTAAATTATTCAGGACATAATGAAATAAATTCCCCAAATTCTTTTGAGTACTGTTCTGGTAATAGCAGCATTAATGAAGACACTCCCCCAGTGCTTTCTTATGGCCTTTACTCCTCCTTTCCCACTAAACAAATGTGGTTTCCTGTTTTGCTGAGGATGAGCAAAATACTTTGATAAGTAACCAGAGTGCTCAGCTTATGGCCACTCACAATGAGAGATTTTTGTCCCTAGAGTTGAAGTCCTGGGACTGGCAAACAGCAATTGTTAAAACAAAGTAAAAAAGGAAAAATAAAAATGTTGCATTTACCAATATGTGGACAGATACTCCCAAGTAAATGTTTATTTTTTATTGTGTAAAATTTAATTTCTTCTATAAGAAAAGAGCAAAGCTTGTGACTCAATAAGAACAAACTAAAACCATTAATTTAAATATTTTCATTGCTAAGTGTATGTGCTTATGTATATTTCTACCTTCTTGTGTAAATACACACAGAGAGCTATAGATATAAACCACTCATTCTGGAGTTAGTTGATTTTAAAATTCATTGACTTCCTGAATTTTGCATCTGGCTCGCTGTGTTTCCAGAAATGCAAGGAGAGGAGGAGGTCCCATAAGTTCCTCTGCCCAGCAAAGCAAAGGCACCAAAATTCATGACTAAACTGAGCATGTGTGTCTTTTTATCCAGGCAGGTAGGGGTGGGTAGATTTGTAACACCTTCACATTACTGACTCTGTTTTGTCACCTCATCTTTTCTTTTCAGTCCATGCCAGGAGATTATAACTGCTGATGAAATTTATTGACTTAGCCGTAGCCTCCAAGTTGACTAAGTCCCTTCCAGAAATAAATCAAAAAGAATAGGTGTTCATTTAGATGAATTAGCATCGATGCTTTGCAATAACTTCCAGCTAACTGTGTGACTCTGGGCCACTCCTGTCTGAGCAGAATGGCTCCAACGACCTTGACAGAACCAGGGAAAGGATGTTGTGTTCCTCTGCTCTAAACACAGATGTGCATTAAATAACATTGCCATACAGCAAGCAGGTAAATCTTGTTTATTGGTTACCACTGTTCTTTTGCCCACTTAAATCTTCTGGAGGCATTAGACATGGAGTTGGTCTTCGCATTCATATTTTTCTGAGTTACAGCTGATTAGAAGAGTATAAAGAACTTCACCTCTGTGAAGCAGAACATTATTTTTATTTGTTATTTGCCTTGATTTATGGTGGCATAGAAAGGCACCCATTATTTACTCTGAACCTCCTTGAGTATTTGAAATTGTGAGGCACTGCAGGCTGGACTGACAGCACATCCCTGCAGAGCAGCTCCAGGGAGCCTGCACGTCTCACAGAACCCCCTGAAGCTCTCTCTGATAAAATTCTGCTCCAAGAGAGCATCAGGTTTTTTCCCAATGCAGTTTGAAAATGTGAATTTGTAAAGGTTGTCCTGGAGGTCAGTGATCTGGTGTTAATTTGTGCACAGCTAACAGGACTGGGTAATGAGGGCCAGGATTCTCCTGCACAAGGGGCAGAGGCACCTGGAGGCAGAGAGGGAGAGGCAGAGCACACAGGAAACAGCAAACAGAGATCTCAGGCAGCACCTGCCTGTGACCTGTCCCTTTCAACAGACACTTCCATTTCTAGAGAAATGGGAGTGGAATAAGAGGAAATTCTTAGACTTAAATCTGGCAGGTTTTGAATTAAATATTGAAATGGTAGAAAAGCTTTTTTAATTTCCCACATGTTCCTTTCCTGCTTGAATACGTAAGTTTTTGGGACCAAGACCAAGATCTAAGGGTTACAAGTGCTTTTTACTGGTATGTTGGGATGTCTGTATGGGAAACACGAAAGAAAAAATCCTTACACCAGG
>WBNP01000584.1:583221-612691 GCA_013401095.1 Passerina amoena | reverse complement strand
AATTGCTTCCCAGGTTGGAGGCTCAGACTTTGTTTTCTAGTTCTGGGCAATACCCGGGAGTTCTCTCAGGCTTTTCATAGCGTTCATGATTTAAGGCATCATTTCAAGATTAACGAGCAACTTCTGCTTGAAGTTCCTCTCTGTGAAGAAGTATTTGAGTTGTTACTTCTGTCTCTAATTCTTCAGAGTTCTACTCTTCTTTCTGCCTCCTTCTGCTTTGCTGGAATATTGTGTCAGTGAGAGGAGGGGAGAGGGACCAGAGCAAGGTCGAGGCTTGGTTGTTTTGTTGAAGAAAAGGAGGGGAAGTTTACACATTAGAAGGGAGGATGTGGTTTTGCAGTTTCTGTATGGTCACCCTAAACACCTCCCAACTGCAGAGGTGGAAGAAACCCATGGATTAGAAGTCAGGAGGGTGTCCAGGCTCTGTCCCTGGGGTTGGAGGTGTCTGAGGCAGGGAGGGAGTCTGGGATCTGTCCCTGGGGTTGGAGATGTCCAGGCTCTGTCCCTGGGGTTGGAGATGTCCAGGCTCTGTCCCTGGGGTTGGAGATGTCCAGGCTCTGTCCCTGGGGTTGGAGATGTCCAGGCTCTGTCCCTGGGGTTGGAAATGTCCAGGCTCTGTCCCTGGGGTTGGAGGTGTCCAGGCCCTGTCCCTGTTGCTGGAAATGTCCAGGATCTGTCCCTGGGGTTGGAGGTGCAGCCCCCAGCTGGCCCAGAGCCTGTGCTGAGCCCTCTCTCCTGCCAAGAGCAGCAAGCTCATTAATTAAAGCTATTTCTGGGCCTCCCAGATGGTGCCTCAGCTGAAGACCATTACCTCATTACTCTGGAGCAAGGTGTAACGAGTTGGTGAAGATATTTACGTGTTTCACATGCAGCGTGTTACAGCAAACTACAACTATGTTAAATACCCTGATCCTTTGGGAATAAAGATGTTATTTTGCTTTGCTGCCATCTGTAAAACCCTGAGAAATGCTGGCTATGACCCACTGCTACTGTAACAAGAGAAAAGGTCTTGATGAAATGGTTGCTTAACCATTAAACAGAAGAAAGTGAATGCTCTGGATTTCTAATTTCCCAGCACATTACGCTGCACAGCATTTTAACATTTGTAGTCTTTTCCATCACACTACATTTATCACATTTGAGGAGGGGTTTTAAAGACCCCTCTGGAGAAAATGTAATTTGTTCTCTGCTGCCTGCACATCCCACTAAACACTCATTATTTATGGGATTCTATAGGGTCTTTGTACAAAACCACCATCGATCTCTCGTTATAGAGTGCCAGCACTTTGATTCATGATCTGAGCTGGAAATGTCTCAAATTAGTATAAGATCCCCCCCATTATAACTTGCCATCTGTACGTGGTGGCAGACTGGAAGATCATCAAAGAAAGTTTATGCTTGCAAGGACTGCTGCCTGAAACGTTTTAATCAGGAAAAGCAAAGGACCTATATTTTGTATTTTTGTAGAAATACAAATTTCTTGTGCGGTTGTTAGCACTGATATGGTCAAAACTGACACAGGTTATTTATAGACAGTTTTAAAGGAAAAAAGCCTACCAGTCTTCACTGAGTGTCTTCATTTGGGTTCTGAGTTTGTTTTAACTTTCTTAAAATTTGTCACTGAAACTTTTGGAAGGAAAATAAATGCTGAGCAAAATGACATTTTTAATGGAAAATGGCTGATCATCCTGAAGTTTTGAGTTTTTTCTTGAGAAACCAGAAGACACTTTGGGATGGGGATGCTGGAAGAACAGATCAGTTTTAACTAAATTGTTTGCAGTCTCATTAGGGGAAAAAAAAAGCACCAAAGTGAGGCTGTGGAATGAGGGCAATGTGAGAGAAAAGGTTTATAATTGCTGTTGGTCGTTTCAGTGATGGTGTCTTTGGTTATGGGAATATCTGCAGAATTTCTTAGCATGGGGAACTAAATACACACACAGGAGAATTCTTGGTCTGAGGATCGCAAAATGGCTCTGCAAAAAGAAACCCCGCAGTCCCTGTGATGGTGATCACAGTCTGGCCTAACTGTTTATAATTTTACTTTTTAAATTTTTCTGCAGTATGTGGAACTATCAGTTGCTGGGTAGAATGTGGTCTGTTGGTGCTGGGTATTTATTTGTTTTGGTTTGGCTCTGGCTTTTCTCTCTACATTATAGCAGGGGATTACCTGCTTTCACTGCATTTTTATGAGCTTTAATGCATTAATATGACTTTTTTTTTGTTCTTATTAAATTGCCTTCCTGCCATTTAATCAAGAGTAAGGAAAAATGAGAGAGTGTGCAGAACTTTGAAAGGTCAGTGATCCCTCTGTGTAAAAAGTGATATTTCTGCTGTAACTTGGCCTCTCCACGGAGGAGCAAGGTGAGGATAATTTTATCCTCCTCAATGTTCCCCATTTCAGTGGGCTTCTTACTGTTAGAGAATTATTCCTATTCTGAAAGACTTGTAGTGAAGATAAGTTTGTATTTATTACCATGGCAGAACAGTCAGTGGGGCTTTGTAAATGGTGAAAGAATGGAGTTGTAAAAATAATGTGTTTGTGCTGTGGGTTTGTGGGACAGGATAGGGAGAACAGTGACAAAAGCCACGGTGGCCACCAAAGGATTTGGAGAAGCTTTGAGTAACAGTGACAACTCAAATTTAGAAAAGCTGAAGTTATTTTGACTGGACATCCACCAATTTTCATTGGAGAGCTGGAGAATTTTCAAAGTATTTCAAATATGAATGGGAAGGACAGGGCATTTTTTATAAGATGGGAGCAACCTGCCTTTCACAAAATAAAAACTGTTTCTTTGAATCAGTGTGGGAATTAGGATTTTACAGATTGGAGGCCTTAAATGACAGATTTTGTGCCAAGACTATGACAGGTTGTAGTTTTGCAAACTTTGGCAAAATAAGCTCAGAGCAGCTCATACTAAACTTTCTAAGCAAAGGTGTCTTAGCTAGGGGTGCCTTTTATGCCTTCATTAATGCTTCAAACATGACTCCAGCTAATGGTTATCTGAACCATTAACAATTTATATAGTTCATTGTCATCTATTGTTGTCAGTTTTACACAGCTTTCTCATAAAACTCACAGTTCTGGGTTTCAATACATAAATTTTATGTTTTCCATAGAGAATTTTAACACAAAGTTACCTCCATGCTCTCTTCAGCATTGCATAGACTTGTGGTGACAGTAATCATGGCATTTTATGCAAGGATATTTGCATTTCTTTAGTGTATTTTTGCATTATATCATGCTATGTATTTGATATTATAAATAGCAGAGAACAGATGCACAATTAATATTAATACTAATTAAGCAGTGCATATGTGCTGGTTTAAAAAACTGTAGCTCCATTTGCTGTGAAGGTTCCCTGACACTCTCTGTGATAGATTTCCATCTCTGAGAATTCACACTGAAGACTTTTGATGGCAGTGGCTCTGCTGCAGAGGGCTGGGTTTAAGTTCTTGGAGGAATTTAACCATGTTTTCATCACAAGAAAAGCCTTGTACAGAATAAAAGGGGGAAAATTTTAATTACAGTATCCTTAGCTTCCACTTTTAAGAGGTTTTGTCTAAGATATTTGAGAATGTTATGGTAATTCTGAGGAGTGATCTGAAAATGAATTAACTAATTATTTGTAAACCAGTCAGACACTACATTGATGAATATTGCAGATAATCCTACAATAATAAGTCAACATGGTCATTGCATAAAGTCAATAGAGTTTCTATTGAATTCTGAATTAGTGTAAAGAGAGAAAGAAAGGCCTTAGTGATATGGATTTCCAATAATTTAGGGTTTCTCTTCACCTTTTCCATACAGGGATTTGTAGTGGCAGATGGCTGCATTAAACTGGGAAATGAAACCAAACTGGTTTCTTACCATAATTGTATAAATGAATTTTATCTTATTTGAGGAATTTAGAACTTGAGAAATTCTGAATGTCTGTATTACAGTCCTTGTATCTCTGAGTGGATTTAAGGAAGCCTCTCCTGGTGGGCCCAGTCAGGGGAGCAGAGGCCAGGGGAGGTTTTGCCATCTCCGTTCTTGGAGGTTTCCAACCAGGACTGGGTGAAGCTCTGAGCAGCTGGATCTGACCATGGCCCTGCTTTGAGCTCGAGGCTGGACTGGACTGAATTATCCATGGCCCTGCTTTTGTTTGTGGTCTTACCTTGTGAGATTTTTAATTGAAATCTGGGGTTTGAGCTTCTGTGAGTTACATCTGTGCTTTCATTTGTGATCTCGCTAAAGCAGTGTAGATCACGTGAAGCTGAGGAAGGTAGATTTGTGCACTGTTATTGCAAATTTACTCAAATTAGAAAGAAAAAGTTAAATTTTCTATGCTATCTCTGGTGGATTATGTATGTTATTTTAGCTATGTAGCCTTTTAAAAATGTTTTGTTCAAATACAGTTAATAGGTTCAAAATGTTTAGTATCAATTGGATTATCCCTGGTTTCCTATCCTCATTCTTGCTTTTGCAATAAAGTAGTGCATAAGCCTAAATTAGCAATGGTTGTTATTAATTCTCTTTTTAAATCCCTTGGCATCCTGTCTGGCCCCATTTAATAAAAGCTGCAATACTTGAACAGTAAATATTGTGTAAAAGTTTCATATTTGAAATGAATTTCCTTCAGGCAAATAACAGAAGTAAGATGATATTTTGCAGTGTTGTATATTAAAATAAATATACAGCTAGTTAGGATAGGAACATTTCCTTGGAATAAAAGCCAAAGAATGTGAAACAGAGCTTTAATTTGATTAAACTTTGTGTGTTTTGAAACACATAACATTTACCAATGTTTATCTATCCCACTTTACATTCAGAGAAGATAAGTTGCATCTGCTTCAGAGTTTTATTTATAATTTACTATTGAACTTTCAGAATGGAACTCACCAATTCTTGTCTGTTTATGTGGATTATATTTCAAGAGCTTTCTGTGTCCTGCACAGCAAAGCCATAGAGGGATGGGGGGGAAAGGGAATATCTGATTTCCAGAAAACTCCAGTTGCTCCATGCTTTGATTTGCTTTCCTTCATAAATTGTATTTAATTTCTTTAATCCAATGGAGGAATAACTTGTCAAAAATAAAAAAAAAAAAGTGAGTTCAAGTAAAGTGAACACCTTGATGACAGAGGGTTTACATTTTTATCACCCTCTTACTCTGTCCTTCACACACATGGAAACTTTGGCTCACTTTGATGCTGTATTGAAAAATTCCCCTCTGGGGTATTAAAGGTACCAGACACTGCAGCAATGCCATCTTTGCTAGGGAAATGAGCTGGAAAAGGAAATATCTGGCCTGTTTACAGTTACATTGAACAGTTTCCAGTTGTACTTCAGAAGCAGTTTTATAATCTTTCCAGTTACAAGAATCCTGGATAAATTGGCCAAGAATTCTGGATAAATTCTTAGGAAATACCTATGTGGCAGAAATAGTTTACATTAAATCATACTATTAAAATCCTTCGCAAGTCTGGGCATAATTATTAACAAATAACTACTAGACTTGGTTTCTTTTACACCGTTTGAAATTCCCTTTGGAATTAAAGTTATTCTCAGCAATACTTTTTTGCTGTTTGTCAGACTCTATGAATCTCTAAAGTGTATTTTTGGGCAGAGATTTTAATAACATTTCAAAATAACTTTAGGTGTTTTAAAGACATGAACATAACTTGCCCTAAAATTTTGTATTAACCTGACCTATTAAGATTTTGTTGGCTACAGGCCTTGCTTCTTTTCCACACCTCTCTATCTCCATAAAGTAGTGTGCACCTGGAAGACATTCCAACAAAGAAAAAAAAATATATAAATAAAAATTGCACAATGAATTGTTAGATCACAAACTTAGTGATTGAAGGTGATTATTGGGAAGCAAACTTCAATTCCTTCAGTAAAGCATGATGAGCATTTCCATTTATGACTCCCTTTTTCAGTCATTTATGAAAGTGGAATCATTCAAACATAATTCACATTGTGTAAGTGTTTTTACAAACACATCCCAAATACTGAAATACTGGAATCTTTCACATTCCTGAATATTACTAGGGAAACAATAAACAGAAGGACTTTTTTTTTTTTTTTTAGCAGAACCTACTAGGTTATCTCACTATTGAAAAGCCAGTATGAAAATACTGTGTAACTAAGGACTTCATATCAATTCTTGCTATCTGAACTTGTAATTACACAAGGACTCTACATGATATTCTACTTAATTTATCTTTATCTATTTAGTGCATTAATTTTCTGGTTAAATCAGTCCTGTAACTTGTAGTGCATGATCCTACAGAAATATTTTCCCCCTGCCTCCAGAGCATGAACCTGCAGCGGTTTGGGGCAGGGAGCTGCAGCAGCCTGTCCAAATTCCTCATTTCTGCTAAATTCTGAGGGATGTTCTGGCCAATGCTGGGCTTGTGCAGGGGCCTCTGAAGGAGATACTGAGCAAAAGGAACCTGCCAGCCCTGCCCAGCTGTGGGTGAGTGCACATCCCCACTTTATTAGGATTCATGTCCCCACAGGTCCCCCTGCCCTTCATCTGCTCCTTCAGCTCCTCTGCAGTGCCCTGGGAGAGGCAGGAGTGAGGGAACGCTTCAAGGACAAACATTTTGTCATTCCTGGAACCCCCTCCATGCAGTGCAGAGCTCTGGGAGACCTTCAATGGGGTTTTAAATGCCATCAGTCTCTTTTCAGAGCTGCAGGTGGATGGGGAGGAGATGAGCTGAGTTTGTGGCTTTGTTCCTTTGTCCCCTCAGCCCTTTACACTGGAGGAACAGCCGTGTTAAAAGTAGGAAATATTTCTTCTGGTGCATCATTTCCTCTGGTGGCACCATGACTTTTGGAAGTGACATATTTCCTCAGGAGAAATCTCAATTTCACACCCATAGAAACTGTAGCTCTAAGTGTGGTTTAGGAAGGTGAGCACAGATAGCCCCACTCTGAGATGGCCCTGGTTTGGGTCAGAGGCAATAAATAATTCCACTGAGGAAAGAAACTTATTTCATTCTGCATTTTCCATTTATTGAGGCTGAGAGGTATTCTTCAGTAATAACTTCTTGAACATTTAGTAAGAGCAAAACAAAATAGCTTTTCCCTCATTTTTCAAGACTGGAGGGAAGAGAAGTTAAGCTTGAACCCAGATGACCCTTTCTGAGTTCAGTAAACACAGAACATTATTAAAATGCTCTAAATGAACATGTGCATGTGTTTGTTTACTGATTGCACTGAAGAGATAAACAGCTTTCACTCAGAAACAGCACATTAAATGTGTGTACTAGGAAGAAGTGTTATCTAGAAAGTGCCACTCACTCTACTAAGAAAGGGTTCACAAGTCAGAAATTCAATTTCTCAGGGATTTTTTTCCATTTGTTTGTTTTAAAGAAAACCATTGGCAGATTTACACAAGAAAAACAGAAAATAAGCCAGAATTCTTCTTGCATTTGTTCAATTTCCTTCGTTTTAAAGCAAAACTTTTGACATGTACTTGAAAATTGTAATTTTTAGTGAAGAGATGAGGTTACACTAGGCTGGGTGGGAACTAGTGAGTCAAACCCAGGAACAGAAAGCTCCTGTGTCTTTCACCTTGTTTTTTTCTTATTATATTCATTATTTGATATCCCATCCTGGTGTCACACCTGTCTGTTCAGCAGAGCTCTGGATTTTGGAGTGGAGCAGAATGTGCAGGACCTGGGGTTTTATCCAAGTTTTATTATTATGTTTATTTTGGATACGAACTGTGGCACCAATATCAGGAACAGAACCACCCCCAGATGCCTCCCTGGGCAGGCAGGGATCTCCCTCTGCGATCTTGGGTCTGGTTTGGGGGGCTCACAGGGAGAACCCCCAAAATGCAACCTTAAAAAACACTTTAAGCAAGTTAACACACGGGATCATCTTTGCCAAATGTGATTTGTTGCCAAAATATTGTTCCTACTGTTGATCAGCTTTGCTGATTTATGAATAAGTGCTGAGATCTACATTCCAAATTTCTGATTTATCGAATATGACTTGCTGATTTACCTTTGTGGAGCTGTGTCACAGTTGTGTGGGTGCTGTGATTATAAACTCCTGGTTCCAGAGATTTATAACTCACCTACAAAAATGATTCTAATTGAAGCTGTTTTCTCTCAATTGTTTGGCTGTGCTTGTAGGCCTGAGAAAGGCAGGAAAAGAGTGGCTTTAGTGTGGGTCTGATTCTGCATGTGGGATTGAGATTATTTTGAGTTTAAAATGTTGGAGATGCTTACCATATGATATTGCAGAAGTTTTCCTGCCTCTGCTGTTGTTTCTCCAGAGAGACAGTGATTAGCCTAGACCAAAGTCCAGCAAGTGATTTTTATTCATGAATGTCTTTATGAATTCTCTACAAATGCAGCCCTAATCAACCCTGAGAAGTGCTTAATTTGCACAAAAAGCTACACAGTCATTATCTTGCACTGCCAAACATTTGTTTCTGCATTAAGCTCATTTCAGCTTATTCCATGTGTGCTTCCAGGTCTCTGCAGAATTCCATCTGTGCTCCACAGGTTTCAGAGGCAGCTCTGGGGTGATGGCTCTGAGCAGGCTCTGGGGTGGGAGCTCCTTCCAAGCAAAAACCAGGACAGCAGGCAGCAGCCAATGCAACCCTGGATAAAACCTTTAAGCATCTGGCTTTCTATTTTATGTGTGTGCTTGTAAATCTGGCAATTAATTATTATATTAGGAACATAATCCTAGATAGTGGTGGGTAGAGACCAGACTGTCTGGCCAAAATGATGAGGAAAGTTTGCAGTGCTGTTTGTGGAAGAAAAAAACCAAACAAAAACCAAAATCCAGCTCTTCCTTCTGCTCCTGCTCTCTCTCAGAGAGTAATTGTGAGAAGGTGCTAAAAGTCTTATGTAGGGCAAACATGAGAATATATTGAAGTGTCTCCTAGAAAATGTTCACCACCCCCTTTAATTTGTCTTAGTGGCTTGGCAAGGGTACAGATGGGGCATTGGAGGAATGGAGTAGTTTAATGGTCTGCTTTTAAAAGAGGCTGAATAAAGTTTGTTGTTTGCTTCTGTATCTTGCTGAAAAGGTTGAGAAAGAACTGTAAAAATTTTCCTTCTTTTAATTAATTTTATTTCGTTCTTATAATATTCAGCTAGGAAGGGAATTAAATTTTTCTATTAGATTTTGAGGGGAGGCAGTTACTGAAATGGAGATCCAAACAAGAGAATACATTAAAATAATTATTTCTCTGGTGGATTTGGCATGCCCACTTGCTGGAGGCAGTGAGGCCAACAGATTGCTTCAGGTAACATTAATAAACCCAACAACACATTTGTTCTTGGCAGCACAGGCAGGGAGTAGGTGCCATGTTGCCATAGGAGGTTCAGGAGGATGACATTTTTGTTGTTGAAGTCATTAACCTGGTAAACCAAATTAAAGGATTGAAACACGCTGGGAAAACTTTAGCTTAATTCTCCAAAAAAAAAAAAAAATGCCCCAAAAGAATCTCAGAAGTTAGGAGGTATCAGAAAATTAATTTTTGTTTCTTTAAGTTGTGAAAGACTTTTGGAATGAAAAGCTTTTTAGATTTTGTTTGTTTTGTTTTTTAAATCCCGAACTGTTGTGATTTCTCAAAACATTTTTTAGATGTTATTGGCTATCCTTTCAAAGCCCACAATGGAAGCTGTGTTATACTATGGGAGTGACACAGGAAATCCTCCTGACAGGTTGTTGTTGATGCTTGGCTGATTTCTTGTGTGTAGGAGTGGATGTGGTTGCTTTAGCACCTCAGCAATGAAAAGCCATGTTCACTGGGCTTGGACAACAGTCAGGAAAAAAGGCAAAAGTTTCAAACTGTTGCCACTGCAATCCTTTCAGCTTTGGGAGTATTGAATTTCACTGTTCTGGGATGCTGCTGTTGTGTAAAAATGTGGGCTGGGGTTCCTTTTACCTGTTTCTTCCACCTGTGGAGCACATCTGGTTATGGTGAGCTAACTCACTGCTTTGGCGTTAATTACTTGGTAAGTAATTAACTGTTAGTGGACCAAAAGTCTTAAATAGAAGGAAATCAATACCATTTCTTAATAACCTTACCAAGAGTTTTGCCAAGAGTGAGTACCTGGTGTTCATCTGTCAGAGAGCCCAGTTCTGCAGTCAAGTTAATGTCAAGAATGACACACTCTTCCTTTTATCCTTTCAAAACAAAGCTATTTCCTCAGAATTCCTCCTTCTCTGTGGGGGCTGTTGCTCTTTTCCATCACCCAGGTAGAACCTGAACGTGTCTGGTCATTTTTTACGAGCGCTGAACGTCGCTGTCTGAAGGACGCTCGATAACGAGCGCTGTGGGCCAGGACTCGTGTGGGGCTGGGGATGTGTCACTCTCAAAAATGTGGGCTGCAATTTTAGGAGTCAGTCAAGGAGGCTGGAAGATGTAGTGAAATCAATGCAGAGGAGAATTTTACGTTTCATACTTTATTTAGATTGATCACAGCGGGCTCACTGGAATCATGCTCTGTGCCATAGAATTGTCTTTCACTGGAGCTTGTCAACCAGGCAGACAAATCTCTTGTAAATGTGAGGGTTTGGGAATCTCTCTTCATTTAATGATTTACACAGAAATCATCTGGGATCGTTAGCAGGGTTCCCAGCAATGTGTCCCAGGGTTTCCTCCCTAGCCAGAGTGAAATGGAACCATCACTTTCTAGAGGCACTCTCTGAGAGATTGATTGCTGCACTCAAAGCAATTCCACTCATGAAATGAACCTCTGGATAAAGCTCACAAATTCAGGGCTCTCTAATTCTATTCTAGTCATGAAAAATACTCTTCCTTAATGTTTATAGTGGACAAAAATGGCAGATATAATAAAGTCTATTAATAAAGAATCAAATATGTAGCAACTCTTTGACATCTATTTGTGATTTGAGCTCCACATTGTAATAAAGTCCCAGTTTGGGTTATGTCAACCAATTAAAACTGAGATTGTGTCTGACTTTGAGCCCATTTGTCAGCACCATCAAAATTCTTTTTTTTAATCAAAAGAGTCACATCCGTGGAAAGGTGAGTTAGAAGAGTATTCTATAACCATATAAAAAATAATCATTATCCTAAGTCCTTGATTTTCCACTTCATTCTGTGCAGGATTTTCTGATTCCTTTTGCACTTCCCACAGCCCCTGACCATGCAGACAGCAGAGTTACTGGAAAAGGGTGGTACTGCTCTATTAGAAGTCCAAGTTAATTGTCAAAGGATACCTAATTGAAGCATTTTCATTATCATTGTACTCTGTGCTTTATGAGTTTGCACTAACAGGGTAGGTGAAATAGTACTGGAAAGCCAATATTTTTCCCCCATCCAATTGTTAATAAAAGACCTCCTTCAAGTACACAGTAATCCATTGTAAATGGATTGTAAATTGTAATTGGTTATCTGAAAATCCACTACAAATGAAATTTACTTGTAGGTTTATAATACTTTGTGATGTTTATTCCACGCTAATCACACTGTGTCACTAATCTGAGTGATTTTAGATTTGATAATAAATTGTTAATCCCATAGCAGACTGTGTTTGATGAGACATCTCTGCCAGTATATTAAAGGGATTATTTTCCTTAAACACAAATCATTGGGATCACAAGATGAGCTATCTTTAGAGGAAGCAAGGATTTTGAGTTTCTCAGCTGTTGATGGTGGTTCCCCAGGAGAAAAATACAGGGAAATTATAGAAGAGTTGTTTTGGGTTTTTTTTTCCATTTTAATTGTATAGCTGTCGGTTCAAGCCAAAATCTCCCCTGCTCTGTTTGGTGGAAATAATTTCTCAATTTTCACATTCTTGTGTTTGTAGTTTTGCATCTTTGTAATCAACAATTCATGGCTGAATCTACATTTTATTAAAACAGAGAAATTGCCCCTGCCACTTATGAAAAGTTCCTACCAGAAAGGTAATTCTGGAAAACCCAAACATCACCAATACAGTTTTGTCGTGAACATACCAAACACATGTAGGTTTTTAAGGTATAGTAGGTTACACGAATCAATTTTTCTTGTGAGAACCCTTCTTCATAAGGAAATTTGGTGCAGCTTTGTAACATTTGAGACGAGTTGTCATGGAAATGCAAAGCTCAGTGATGTTTTTCAATAGTGCTGATTGGTTCAGAGAAAATATTTTGACACCATGTTATTTTCAACTTGAAAACTTGGTTAAAAAACATCTTAACATTGTTGTGTAAAGTCAAGAGCAAAGGAGAGGCAGTCTAACGCAGCTGTCATGATAATATATTACCTTCCTATGAGGTTGAAAATGGATTATTGTTGCTATGGCATCAGATAACAGGAGAAGCCACCATGACTGCTGGAGTTGTTCAGCAAAACAACAGATCTTGCTTATTCTGGTGGAAGAAATATTTTACATTTGCCTCACTTTTTATATTCAGCATTCCACGTGGTGTTGATCCTCCACGTGCCATGTTAGAGTAAAGGCAATGGAAAGGGATTATTCCAATTTATTCCAATTTTTAGTCCAACAATTTCTAACATGAGCCATCCATATTTTACTCCAGCAAAGAGAAAGAATGATAAAATAACTGAATTTCAACTCTTCCTTGTCAAAGTGCAGTGAGGCCATGTTTGGCTTGATGTGTCTGCTTAGAATATCCTGAGCTGGAAGGGACCCACAAGGATCATCCAAGTCCTGCCCTGAAGGTCTGCACAGCTCTTCCCCACTTTTGTCCCCCAGCATTTTACACTTGATGTAAATGACTGGAATTCCACTGACCCAATAAAATAATTTTGAATTAAGGTAGGTAGAAATTGTGCTGAGATTCATAGAGTTTGAAATTTGACTGTGGTCTGTGGAAGCCCAGGCACTTAGTGCATGGGTTTGGGTTTTTGGGTGTTTGTGTTTTTGGTTGTGCTCTGTGGGGAGGGCAGGCAGGGATGAGCTGGGAGCTCTGCTCGTGGAGCAGCACTCCTGGAAATGCTGGATTGCTCCTCTTGAAGGAGCAGAAAATCCATCTAAATCCCTCTAAAACATCTGCACTGCCTTCAGTGCAAACATCTGGAGAACTTCTCTCTCACAGGAACATCAGTAATCTCTGTAATGCTTGACTTTATCCTTTTGGCTCTGTTTATTGGTTTCTCTTTATCCTCACCAGGGTTTTGTTTTTTTGGGGTTTTTTTCATTGGTTTTTGTTGTTGTTGTTGGATTTTTTTTTCCTCCTGAATTTTTCAATCTGCTCCGAATTAAAGAATTTATTGGAAACAGGAAATTCTCAACTGTACCAAGATTTCTTCTAAAAAACTCCATCAATATGAGAAAAGCAAATTGATAGTTTGGAGGAAAGGATCTTTAAATTAAATTTCTCTGGCATTTTTAGAAGATGTGAAAAAATGAAGTTACTCTTGTAAATGTTAAGCCTTAAAAATATTGCTTAATATTGTGCATGGTTCTAAAATGAATTTTGGTATAGTCCAGAATTTACCAAAGAGAAAGGATGAAGTGGCAATCTGCCCAAAATAGTGGGTGCAGATCCACATTTCTGTAACTACAATAAAATTCAGGTTTTGGTGTTCACAGAAAGCAGCTAACTAAATTAAAAATAGAAAAAATAAAATTGTATTTAAAAGTGCTATCAAACTAATTAAAACTCTGGCAAAATGAACAATTTCTTGTATACATATGCTTTCTTTTATGCATACCAAAATATCTCAGTTACTTTCCATTTTGCATGTCAAATTTAGGCCAATATTATCTGGTAAAACCCATGTTTGATAGTTGGGACTGATTCTTTTTGGGACTGATCCTGATTATTCTTTATCACCCATTGAATCAGAGGGGTGAGAACTTTCACCATTAAAATTTTCACCTGGTTGAGGGGGGGAGGATTCTTCTCTTACAAGCTGCTGCAAAGACTTCAGAAAAGCACAGAAAATTGTTAAGCTTAGCTCAAGTTAAAGAATGTACATATTTTTCAAAGTTTCATCCTGTAGAATCTCAACTGCCAGTCTTGCCAGTCCCAGATGTCATTATGGCAAACTGCATAGATAGAAGCAATTTTTTTTCTGCTCCTCTGTATTTGACTAATTCCCTCTCTCACTATTTTTTGTGATTAAGGCTCAGCAATTAAAATTTACAACCATGGTTTTCTGTGAGGTTTCCTATTCCCATGAACTAAGAAGGAAAAAAAAAAGTGAACTTCTCATCATAAAAATGAGCAATAACAGCATAATTAGTGCTTGGTACCATAATTGCAAGGCATATTAGAAGTGCACTTGATGGCATTGTATTATTACTTTGTACACATAAAAGCTGCAAGACCAAGCCAATAAGCTTAAATAATGGTTCTGCTGAAGCTTCTCCAGCTCCAACCTGTGCCAGGCAGGTTGTTTGGGGTTTTTGGGGGATGTACTGATGATATCCCTGAGCTTGTGTGGAGACCTGGAAGGTGCAGTTCATCAGCTCAGCTCCACACTCCCTTCTGCTCTGCTTTTGTGGCCAGAGTTAATGTGCTTTCATCCCTTGGGAATGTGCTTTGTTTCCATTCCAGTGAGCTGAGGAATGTTTGGAGTGCTGGAAGTCCCATCATTTAATCTGGGGATCACATCAAACGTGCAAATGGTCTCAGACTGAGCATTGAGGCATTTATGGGGCAAGGTCCCCATTGCATTAAAATATATATATATATTCACAGTTGATAATCTTGTACAGCATGAGCAGTCCAAGGTAGAGGCTTTTATTTCTCAAATTAAAATCTTATTTAGGTACAGATAAAAATGAATGCTGGCCCCAGGGGTGAATGAGTTGTTTGTGTGATAAAAATGGACAAATGTAATCAGGTGTTTTAGCAGTGCTGAGAAGTTTACAGCTGTTTTGTGTGGTTGCTCTTTCTTTTACTGAGATTCTAAGTTAGGAAAAAAATACATAAAAGAGACACATCTCTCATAAAGCTTTTACCATTTTTATGTTATTTCCTATTGACATAAGAATGTGTTTGGTTTTTCAAAAGCAGTGACCTAAAATGAAAGGCAGAGTGCTGTGGCCTGTCACTTTGGCCTCTCACATTGACCATTCTGTCTCCAGGGCTCAGCAAAGGGAGCTGAAATTGAAATTATCTGTCCAAGGAGGAAAAAAAAAAAAGACTGGGAGGATTTAGATATTTTTGTCATTGACTTTCTTATGTCTATATATTTTTGTTCTGGAATCATTTTAGGAGTCCACTTTCTATAGATTACAAAATTTTCCTTTCCTTGGAAAACACTGAAGCAAGAGCAACCAACATTCCAGTGATCAGAGATCATTTGGGTGTCACTCATTTGTTATCACTCAAGTCCCCAGTAGAAATCAAGCCCTATAAAAAGCCCCACCAATTTTTCCTCTCTGTTCCAGGGGAATACTCTAACTTATAATGTTTTTGTATTTCTGACTCTTTTGGGCCACTATATCCAACAAAACCTACTGGGAAATTTTGCTCCTGGCAATATTTATGATTGTGGGTATTTAAACACTGATATCCATATGTTTGGAGCATTAATGAACAGTTCTCAACTTCAATCTACATGGAAAAGTAATTATATGGGTCACTGATTAGGGAGTCTCCCTGGCAAAGTTGGAAATTGTCTTGGAGAAGGTGATTTAATCACCAAGCCTGTGCAGTCAACACAATGCCCTTACAAATAGTGTTGTGGAGTGCTGTGGGCTCACGCCTGAGCAAATTGAAATCTCAGCTGTCTCATCCAAGATGATTAGACTTGACAAAATCAGTCACCCAGGGATATTTTAGAGTACTGCCATGGTGGGATTTAAGGGAAGGTTCTTCTGCTGTAGAAGATTTGTGAGCTGACGAGAGTTGGAAAATTATGTTCTCAGCAGTTGGAACATGAAGAGTTTGCTTAAAATAGGAATTATGGGACTGTGGGCTGACAAGAGCACAATAATTACTGCTGCCTCACCTCTGCTGCAGTCCTGCAGGTCGGGGTGGGCAGCCAAAGGCTGAAGCTGCTTCTGGAAGCTCCAGCAGGTTTCTTGGTGACAATATTCCCTCTCTCATGCCCCAAGTGGAGGCTTTCCAGAATTCCCTTGTGTTGCTGTTCTGAATTTGCTGCCTCTTTTACCATGCATGGATAACTCAAACTTTTGGAACACAGTCACTCCACTCTATGTTTTATCCTGTTGAGACCTACAAGAGTGTCTAGGAGCAGGCAGTGTGGTTCTTATCACTGCTTACCTCTGAAATTTAGTTTTAAATTTTCAGAGATCTGCAGTGTTAGAGATGAACCTTGACTCCACAAACACCATAAAACACCCAAAACCTCCCAGGACAGTTACACCTCAAACACAGAAATGGCAAGGAGTGCTCTAGGAGCAGCTTACAGCAAATTATGGCAATTCTTTAAGCAGCCTGGTACCCCTGAACTGAGCCCTGCAGTCCCCTGGCTCTGTGGGGACCCACATCCCTGCTAAAATCTCCCTGTTCAGAGAGCCCAATCCACTGAGCAGCCCCTGGTGCTGACACAGCTTTCCACCTCTTACACCAGAGAGTGGAACAAGCCTGGAACATCTCCTGAATTATGGATCTCCCATGGATGAGTCACGCTGTGCTCTGGAACTGTGCAGATGGCTGCCAGATCCCTTGCTGGAAAAACAGGAGATTCTGCATTGCTTTGCTTCCTGGAGAGTAAAACAAAGCTTAACTAGAGTGGCAGGCAAGCCTGGAGTGCTGTACAATTTATTCTGCACTGGTGCAGTATGTTTACTTCATCTCTGCATTAACCAGAGAAGTTCTATGGGAAAAAAATTCTGCCTGCTTTAAGTCATTTCATTCTGGCAGATTAGAAAAAAAAGCTTTAGTGGATCTTGATTCAAGCCTAGCTATCTTCAACCAAGACTTCTCAGTGATTCCCAGATGCAAAGATATATGGGATTGGTGGTGGTGGTGCAAGTGATACAAGCAGCTTTACTGTGCTGGTGACAGCTCACAGATTGCACACAAAGCCCCAACACACTCCAATGTATATGCAATTAAATGGAATGTAAAATCCAAATTGATTTCTGCCTCCTCTCCTTATCACAGCAGTCCATCAGAACACAGTAAATGCATTGGAATAATGGAAAATCCACTTGCTCTTTTCTGTGCCATCTCTTTCAGATAATGTCTGTGAAATTCCCGAGGAATGTTTTTACAGTGCAGCTGTTTGCTTGGCTTTATGCTGGCAATTTACAGAGCCCTTTTCAGATATCCACCCTCTCAACAGAACCTTTCTGGAGGTGGAACCAAAAGGAAGAATATAACAAATACTTTTAATCTAAGAGTTTAGAATGTTCTACATCTTAAGCCTGTAGAAAATTGGTGGTTTTTTTCAGTATTTTGGTTTTTTTCACCTTTTTCTTCCCTGTTTTCAGTTCTCACAGAACAGTGACATCCAGAGGCAGGTTGATGATCATGTCTGAATTTGGTTAATAATGATATTTTTTTCTATGTTATGTACTTGTAGTATATTTTATAGCAGGGGATAAATAATCACAGAGAAGTTAGCCACGCTTATGCACACAGCACTTTATTTCAGATGCTTCTGTTAGAGTACATCAGATTCAGAGATGTTCAGGGCGCCCATAAATCCAGAGAAATAAAGGAACACGTGGATGCTTTATAGTCAAGTTGCTAGAATCTCGAGGAATCCAATCTGAGTGACTTTTCAGACAGAAGCAGGAGGTTGTTTAGCTCTGCTGTGGTCAGTAGTTGGCTGTGCTGTCTGCCAGGGCTGATACCAGGCAGTCATTCTTGGTCTGGTGAGCCATGAAACAGAGCAGCCCTCAGGAAGGAGGGGAGGAAAGTGCTTCAGGAGCTCACTGAAAGGCTGGGGAGTCAATAGAACTGAAACCTGCCCGTTTCCCTCAGCACAGAGGAAGCCTTCTGTGCACAGAATATAGATCAGCACATCTTGCTGCCTTTGGATTTATAGGCACAGGAGACAGAGACGATTCTCTCTGGCTCCATGATCCTCCACTGAGCCATTCCCTGCCTCGCGATCCCCATCCTCGCCTGCTGCCTCCTTCCCCTGTTATCCTTCCCCTGTATCCCTGCTGGGGCTGTTACCACATCAGCATCCCACAAACAGCTTGTGCATGGAGATGAGCTGATTGCTGCATTTTGGTAAAATATTGCCTCTGTTTCCCTGTCTTATTGGCACATCCATGGCTTCTTGTTTGGAATTTGCCCAGAGGATCTGCTGAGCAAACACTGGGGAAGGTGTGCTGAGGATTGACTGCTCCTCCCAGGAGACCAGCTCTTCATCCTTGATGGGTTGTTTTTTTGGAGGTTGGATTTAGAGCAAGTCCATCTGTTTATGACAGCCTGTCCATCGTGTTACAGCATCTGCTATGAAAAAAAATTTAGTGGTTTGGCTTAAAACAAACAGAAGTATGAAAACTCTCAACAACAAAAAAAGTTATTTGATGGGAGAGTGTCAGAAGTAATTATACAGAGTGAAAGCTAAAAAAATCACAACCAAACAAATAAACTTGTAGAACTAATGTGGCTATTAGAATTAATGTGTTTATGCCCAGATGAACAGCTGTCCAAAGAATTCAGTTAGATTTATGAACAGCCCATGAATTTAGTGACAGCTGGTAATCCTGTTAAGCACAGCAAACCTACAGGCAAAGGACACCACAAAAGCAGTGGTTTTGGGCAAGATGAACCAAACCCCATTTCTGTGCAGGCCCAGGTGTGCCTGTGCACAGGCAGGGCTGAGGGGAGAGGCTGACTCAGAGCACATTTGGCAGATGGGCTCTAAAATGGCTAAAAAGTGCTCTCAGAGCAGGAGGAAGACTGAGGTAGGTAAGACATGAGATGGAAGATTTTCCTAATGAATGAACAAAAAGTAGACAAGAAGCAGGATGGTCTGCAGGAGTTGTTTGCCTCCAGCAAGCTCCAGGCGTATTTAAGGCACTTAAGGCCACATTGACTTAGAAAATAACATTACTTTGTTATATGGTCTTATGAACTAACTTGGCTTCTTGTAAAACTTCCATAGCTTTTGATCTTCTTTTTTTCTTCTTCTCATGTACTTCTGCTGAAGTAGAAAAAGGGACAGAATTGAAATGCATAAGTGCATGGCTTTTATGTGAACTGCATCTCTAATGACTTCCCTTTGTACTTGTATAAATTTAAGCTACTCTGACCAAGTTGTTTTTATTAAATCCAGCCCTCTGAGCCTTTATAATGCATGGAGTGAGTTCAGGAGGACTAACTTTCCAAATGTAAATGCAGTGGGAGGTTAACACTTGCAGTGGAATAATTTAAGTTGCTATTGCACTGATTTTTTCCATGGACTCCTTGCGGGTCTGTTCCCTGGAAATGTGCTACAAAAGGAGGATCACATTTACATGGCTGCATGTTTAAATTGGATAGAGAGAAACTGAGCTCCAGGGCTGGCAGAAAAAACACCCAGTAAAAATACAGATCAGTGTATTAATCCTCTAATAGGGCAAATGAAGAGATGGTTTGACCACAGATGTAAATCAGCTGATAAACTGATCCAAAGGAGAATTTCTGTCAGATGTTATTTAAATTAGAAGTGGTGCCAGTCCAGCACAGAGGATGGCTGCAATATCAGGAACCATCATGCTTAGCAGGGTTGCTAGGTACTGAAAGATAACAGTAGTCACTGAATTTATCCACAAGCCTCTTTTTTAACCTATATTTCTAAATAAATTAAAGCTCCATCAGTGACCTGACATGGTATTAAAATTACAGGTACGTTTCTACTTATATTGAGTATAAACTCCAAATAATTTCCTCTCTGGTTTATCAGTTGCTGATAATTCATCAGGAATCAGAGAATTCCCCACGGGTTTTACTTTGTTACCTGGTTGGAGGTAACAACTTCTGTGCCAGGTCCCAGGAGCAAGACATGCCTGGGTTTTCCCATCATTTCTTCTTATAGACTTTGGTCTCTTGCTTTTTCATGACCAGAGGCTGAATAAATAAACCTGTCTTTAAAATGGGAAGGTGATGATTTGAGAAGATGAAGCCTTATTTCACCTTGTAGAGTCCTTTTAATTAAAGCCAAACCATCTGATGGGAAAAAAGACTTCATTTTCTCTTTCCAGTGAGTGCATGAAACTGGGGCTGTGTGTTTTTGTGCAGTATTTGCTGGTGAAGCAAAGGCCTGAGCACACAGAAGGGCTGGTTCTCACTTTGTGTCAAGGTGTTGGTGTCTGACATTTCTTGGCTGCTGTGGCCTTGCTGTGATTCATCTCAACATATTAACATAACAGAACATGACTGATGTAACAGCCTGTGACATATCCAAACAACACCAGCAGAGGCCAAGGAATTCCATTTTTAATACTGCTGCAAACAGGCTATTAATTTTTTTTTGATAGTTTCTTTTCCCTTTCAGACTTGCTAAATTTTTTGTCATTTTGATCTGAATCCAAGTTAACTTCTGGGATGTTATGAGCAGAGTCTCTATTTGAAAAGTCAGAAAATCCAGAGGGAAAGCCCTGAAACAAAATGAAAGGCTGATTGTGGAACATTTATAATGAACAAAACCGAAAGAAAACTCCCAGTATTTAAATTCAAAAATGCCTGGTTTGCATATGAATAGGTTAGAAGTTTGCTTAACCACAGACCTGAAATTAGGGTCTGCTTTCAGGACCTTTGCCCATTAGTTATAAACTTGTGAAAACATCATAATTGTCAGTATTTTTGATCTAATAGATGTGGTTTCACATTGAGGCTGCATTTCCCTGTCCTCAGCCTTTATCACTGGCTGAACACTGAAAATGCCATCACCATGATGTTGCTTTGGTTTTTCCTGAGTTTCTTAAGCATTCCCAAGCTTTCTAGTAGTTTATCCAACAATTATTTCCCCTTGTAAAAAAGAGGCTTTGGGAGAAGGATTGCAGCTACAGATGGAGAGCTTAGGCCCCCATGAGAGCTCACCCATTTTTGAGCTCTAAAGTTTGCCTTGCTATCACTTTTAAAGTCTGTTTTACTTAGTTTTGTTTGGTTTCTCCTTCCTTCAGTTGGACGCAGGGATAAAATTCCTCTCTGCTCCTGCTCTTTTGGATGTATTAGGAGAAGCAAGGTCAGATTTTAGGTCCATCCCTGCTCTGGAGAGCTGTGTCTCCCCTGGGAGGGGATCCCACCCTGCTGGGTGATGCTAAATCCTGAGCAGGGTCTGGGTGTCAGGCTGGAGAGGTGGAGCAGCAGTGGCCACTCCAGTTAAAAAGAGCCAGGAAATGGTGAAATCAGAGGAATACGTTAAAACTGCAGCCATCTTTCCTGCAGGGTGTCAAAGGCTGAGCAGCCAAGAGAGCAATTCTTTTTCTGTAGTTAAGAGAAAAGAAGAGGTGAAAATGCCAAGATGCTTTTGGGGTTTATTGGTTCGAGGAAGAAGCTGAACCAGTGTGCTCCTTTTTTCTGGTCTCTGTGTACTTTCCCTAGAACTGTGAGTACTCCTTGGAACATTTGCTCAGAATTCCTTCAGCAGTGTCATAGAAAACTGTGAGTTTAAGAAAACTTTTTATTAGGAAGAGTTTGAATATTTCTTTCTTTGCCATCATTGGAAAAAAAACCAGGGCTTTTGTTATTCTAATGTGATTTTTCTATTGGTGGTTACTCCAGAAATAGAACAAGTACTATCCTGGAGATCTGACTTGCTTTCTGTTTCAGAAACTCTGTATCTTAGAATTGTAGCATATAAAATAGCAATCAGTGACTATTGTGCTTTGTTTATTTATTTATAGCTCTGATGAACATAATCAAACCAGAAAGACAGAAGCACAGTAGAAAGAAGAGCTGAGAAAATGAACTGTGAACAGGAAAGGGAGAGGAACCATCAGAGAGCAGAAAGATGATTCTGCTCATTTGTCTGACCCTGGTGACAGGAGGTGTTACAGAACATGCAGGAGCATATCAATCCCAAATCAGCACAATTAGAAACACTTTGGTTATTGAAGAGTGGCAATTTTAAACAATATGGAGCCATATCACCCCTTCAGTATAGATTTCTAGCTAATGCCTTGATTTTGCTGGTAGACACAATTTTTTTCACGTAGATTTTCAAATACTGACATGTAGTTTGGTTTGGTGGTTCATTTCCTTATTTGTGTGTAGCTCCTATGTTTTGATTGTTGGTTTTTCAGATTATTTGTGGAAATAGTGATCATGGGGTGACAGAATTTGCTTGGATTGAAGTAGTAAAGGGAAGAGATTACTTTCATTTCAGTATAACTTGAGAATCTGAAGTACTTTCTCTGCAGCTGTCCTCTGCCAAAGACCTGGTATATAATGTATAAGAAAAGTTTTATAGGATTTATAATTTATAGGAAATAAGTTTTTGAGGCCAAAAGCCCAAATATAAAACTTCTGCTGAGTTGTTTGTAATTTGTGCTGAATCTTAGCTTTATTATGTTTTAAATGACAAGATGAACATACATGAGAGGATTTGGAATCTTCTGGCCATCAAGTTCAATTTCACATATTGCAAACTTCAGCATGTAATTTCTTTTATAAATGAAAAAAAAATCTTTTTCTTTTTCTTCTTTTTTTCCTTTTTTCTTCTTTCTTTTTTCTTTCTTCCTCACACTACCCTCCTTGGAAATTCATTTCAGAAAAGTTTCTCCTTCCCTTGTATGGCTGGGAGTTTTTGTCCAGTCTGCAGCAAGTTCCTATGAATGTGCCAGTTCCTCTTCTCCTGGAAATTCCTTGGAGCCACATTTATTTATATGAACTTACCTTTGCCAGCCAGTCAGCAGGAAGGAGTTCCATGATGTGAATATCAGCATTCACATCTCAGTGTTCATAAGAGACACAAATAACAGAGGATCACTGAGCAGTAATTGCAGTCTTACACCCATAATGTACTTTACTTACAACTGAATTATTGAGATACCTGACTTGAGCCCCCAAATGCAAGGAGTTCTCTCTTACCCATTGTCATCCATTCAGCAGCTGCTGCTCCGTGTGAAGTGGGGGTTTTGATAACCCATCACTCCTCCATCATGTGCAGTTTGAGAGAGCCTCTGCTCTGCAACAGAGAGAAGAATTCCCCCTCTTTGGAGTGCAAATCAGCTGCTGGAGCCTGTGCTCCTTTCCGAGGAGCAGGGAAGGTGACAGCCACGTTAGTTCTTGCAGAAAGAAAAGGAAAGTTGGGGAGGCAGGATGGGAGCTTATCTTGTCCTCCCCCGCCTCCCATTAGCATTCCTCACTGTCAGAGCCTTGTGCAGTTCCCTCCTGCTGGCACAGAACCTGGTACCAAGAGATTTGCAGCCCCTGAGTTTGTAACCTACCATGCACTTGTTAGGAGATGTAAGAAAGCATTGTTTGCAGGTTTGAGATAAATTATTTTTCTTTAAAATAATGCTATTGAGCACAATTCAAACAATTCCATGTGATTTGAATAATCTTGATTTTGTTCAGGCATTGGGGATGGGTGAGTGTAAGGAAGTCACTCTGTTTTGTTGGGTGTGCCAAATTTCTGGATTAAGTAGAATCTTTACCCTGTGTGGGGCATGGCATCGTTGCTCTGTGATTTTAATAAATCAGGGTCCTGTTGAATTCTTGCACTTAATTTGATTTTACAGTTTTGTTTTGCTTTTTCCCATCTTTGAAGTGATGGCATAGGAAAACACAAGATCTAAAGTAGATTGACATCTACCTAATAGAATTTATTGTGTTTTCACTGAGTTTGCCTGGGAAATATCTGCAAATAATCTCTGTTAACATGTACTTGTGCCTCCCCAGTTCTGTGCACTGTCCTCATTTACCTGAAAACTGTGAGGGAAAAGAGATCTGCAGACTCTCAGTGGTGCACACTCATATCCAGAGTATTGAGGGCCAAAAGCATTTTCCAGTAGCTCCAGTATAAAACCCATTATTTCCACAGTTCCTGTTTCATCTCCAGTGTAAATATTAGGAAATCTGCACATATCTTTTAGTATTTTAAATATTTCAGTGTGCAAAGATTTGGATTTTTAATGATCACGGGACAAACCCTTCTTATCAGAGATGTCAGCAGGTGCCTTTCTCCTACCCCTGGTCCTGGAGATAGGACCCAGGTGGCAGAGGAAGGATTTACCAGAACAGTTTTGATCCATGCCCTGCTGTAGGAACCCAGTTCAATTGTTGTCATCAATGGTGTCTGAGTTTTCACTCTTACTCCTGCACTGGTCCATTGAGTTTCATCTCTGGAGCGTTTTCTTGATTTTTAAGAAAGCAGAATTTGCATTTCACTCAGAGAATTTTTTTTTAAAAGCCAGATTTCTGCTTTTCTCTGTTGCTGCCAGAGAATCATTAGCAAATGCTGCAAGATTTATAGTCTTGGAAATGTCTACAGTAGATCATAGTCTTTAACCAGGGAGGATGATGCAGGGAAAAGAGAATGTGTGTTTAGACAAGATGAATTGTGTTTGTCTTTCCACTTATATTGAAATATTTATGTGCATTCTTGTAACACTACGTTAGAGAATTTGCATGTTATCCATGTGTCACATCAGATTAAAGATGACTTGACCTTAAACACAGAAGTGTGAATAGCAGTAGGAGTACTTTATGTGTAAGATGTTCTACTCACAAAACCAATTATCTTTTAGAGCTCTTTTTTCCTCTGGAAGATTTTATTTCCTAATTGCATTCCTGTGATCACCTTTGTACTTTCCCATATTTCACTGCAGTACCCAGATATAAAGTATAAATTAATTTCTTTGCTAGAGCAGCTGTGGACTCAGCCTCATCCAGTATTCCATTTGGTGGTAGTAACCAGTAGCAGAGATATTAGAGAAAACTGCAAGAAATTTTTGAAGTGAATAATAATTTCATTAATTACTCTGAAGGTAAATTTCCTCCTCAAATGCATTTCTGATTGATGGTATCTTTTATAATCATAGACTTCGATTGCAAATATTTTATTGGGGGAAAAAAATCCATATTATTGTAAAACTTAGATTATTGGAACTCCAGATATTTTTGGGCTTGGTTGTTGTACTGTGCTGTGCTTTTTAGTGTTTCTGGGTTCTCAGAAAACTCAGTGCTTAATTTTGTACGGTATCAACCAAAGGACTCTTCTCACATTAAGAAGACATTTCTTTATAAAAATTGCCTCAGCAATTTGTCCAGACAGGTAATTCAGATGCTTGAAGCAATGAACAAAGGGTGGTTAAGGTGTGTAGGCAGTAGAACTATAGAAAAGCGTCATGCTGAAAATCCAGGATCTTACATGCTTTGAGAAATTTGCAGTAATCTGTGGTGTATTTAATGTGAATGTACCTGCCAGGGCCTGGCATCAGAGCCACCCCCAGCCCTGAGTGCATCTGCTCCCAGCTCCTGCAGAAACTCCAATTATTTTGCTCTGCCCACATGAGTGGAGTCAGTCCCAGAAGAGCCAGGAAAGACAACCAGCAACCCTGCTGAGTGTCCAGAGCTGAAACAGCCAGGGTGGGATGTGATAGAGACAATAACAGCAGCAAAATCCTCTCCATCACAGAAAATAACAGCAGCAAAATCCTCTCCATCCCCTCCGTTATGGCTTCACTGCGCCCTGAATGCGCCAAGCTGAGCCCCTGCTCAGTGAGTCCTGCTAATGGAACACAGGCTAAAAATGTCATGCCTTGTCCCCTTGTTTTCTGGTGGACTGAGACATTAAAAAAAAAAAAAAAAAAGAAAGCTCAAGTATTTCCCATTTTCCCCATCTGTATTTATTCACTAATCAGAGCTACCACTGATTGTGCTGCAACTCAGCCACTCGTTCCCCAGGTCGCTGTGTGGCTCACACGGCTCTGAAGTAGCAACACTCATTTATCTCAAAGTGCTATAACTGATATTTAAAGGTCAATATTGGCTCAAATCATCTGTGGGTTTGAGTGCTCAAAAACAACAGCAGCAGTGCACCCACTCACAGAGGAAATCTCTGGTCAGCTGCTTTAATTCTAAACAATTGTACTTATCAAAAGTGAAGACCTGGCTTTTGGGAGCTGATATTTCCCTTTCTCTATAGGCAGGAGGCATTGCTTTATGAGAAACATTTGTGATCTGGTGTTTCTTTGTGAAAAGCCTGAATTATTTGTGTCGGGAAACTTTCTTATTTTCCATCACAATAAATGTGGCAAAACATTCTACTGTTTGTCTAGATAGATGTTATTAATGTCAAGCCCTTAGGAGGAGAAAAACATACCAAAATACTCAATAAAACATTCTTAAATTTTAAAAAGAAAGTATTGATTTTAAATAGCATTGGAAAGATTGTCAAAGGGCAGAACAATTTGAATAAATCAACATTACTATACATAGAATCATAGGGTGTTTTTAAGGAAGGAACCTTTAAGATCATCCTGTTCTAACTGCACCAGACCAGGTTACTCAACATCATAAGCTACAGCCAGACTTTGTTCACTCTATTCAGTGTAGGCATATGGAAAACCAGGATTTTCCTTGTCCTAGCCAGCATGATTATAAGGTATAAACTTCCCCTTTCCTTTATTTCTGTATTTCTGCCCACATATTGGATATTTCTGTATCTGGGACTATGAATTTCAGCTTACATCCTGCTAGTTCAGTTGCAGACAGACAAACTCAAGTGCTATCTTCATTGCTTCCTTTAATGACAGCAAAATGATTTGGTTTGCAAGTGGAGAGATGAGGTTTGTGGTGTAACTTTAAATTCCTGAAGCAACTTTCTGAGGAGGAGCCAAGAGAGGAGAGGAAACAGTGGGCAGAGAAAAGAGCAGAGAGCAAACCAAGTGTTTGTGAGGTTAGTGCCCTCGGAGCAGAGCTGTGCAGGGCCAGGCAGTGCAGAAAGCTGCAAGTTCCTGATCAACAGCTCATCAGTGAAATGCTCTGAGTGTCACTGTCACCTGCAGTGGCTTCTGGGCAGCAATCTCAGAGCTCAGAGCCCTGCACAGGGTGGGGTTGGTTTTTGGACTGCCCAGGTGAAATGCTGTGTGCCCAAGGTCACTCAGATGTGCTGTGTCACAAACCTGTGCAGCTTCTGCTCCAGTTCCTGGCTGCTGCAAATAGTCAGCTGCTATCAAGAGAATGAATATTTTCAGAGGTTTTCTCTCTTTTTTTTTTTTTTCCACAGAGTGATGTGAGAGGATTTTTCACAAAGCCCTTTTGTCATGCAATCTGTAAACCAGAATTCATCAGTTTTCTTTGTAGCATTTGAGTGTCTTCGTCATCCCTGATGTATTCCACAGCTGAAGTCAATTAGAACCTTCCACTCACTTCACCCCATAGCTTGACAGGGCTCACAACAAGAATTGTTTCATATTTAGCTCAGAAAGGAAGGATTAAAGGTTTTTCAATCCCATGGCTTTCAGTAAATGCTTCAAATATTTGAAGTTTAAATTCAGTTAATTTTTTTTTTTTTTCAGTTTTTTCACCTTATTTATCAGAGGCATCTAGAGTCACTGCACAGGCCACAGCCCATTGCCTCAGCTAGGTGGGAAAATTATCAGTGATTATGGCACATGTTATTCTATGCACATGTGTGAGGATCTCCCCCCTGAGAGCTCCTCTGGGTGACCATGAGGACACAGACTTTGGGCTCCATGGGGCCTGGAGTTTTTGGTATTATGCTTGGCATGATAAATATTTGAAATTAACAGTCAGGCATTTGTTCAACTGTCAGGAATCTGTTAAATGTGTGATTGTACACCCAGATAAATGCTGTCAGAGTGATTTCAGTGCTGGTCAAAGCTGGGATACAAGTCTGACAATGCTACAGTGAAATAAAAGAAGATTCAATTCCTGCTCTTGGCTTGACCTTTCTCATTTCTTGCAGAGGCATGCCTGACTCCACATGGCTTTAGGTGCAGAACTCCTCTCAGATTTAGGGATAAAGCAGCATTGGAATAGGACAGCTGCTCAGCTGGTGTGAATTAGCCCAGCTCTGCAGGAGTCAGCAAACATATGAAGGATTAAGAACAGCTCATGGCCTGGCCTGGCATCATTCTAAACATCATTTCTTAACATAAGCCTTAAAAACCTTCCTTTGACATGCAGCCAGGGAAAATACCAGGTAACAGCACAAGCCTGGCAAAACTTGCTGCCCATTAAGAAAATATCTTACCCTGAGGAATGAGCTTTGTAAGCTTCTCCAAGCAGCTTGATAAGGAACTCTGGGAAGCTGGCTCTGAGTGTCAGGTGTGAGTGTTTGGGTACTTGCATTTTATGCATTTAGCATTTGTTTGGCAAAAGGAATGGATTTTTTTTATTTTTTCCCTGCTGAGTTCCATTTTGGCAGGGCTGCAGACTGGTATTGTGTGACCAGCACTGAGCTGTGCTCTGAGCTCCAGGAAAGCTGCTCAGGAGCTGTGAGCAAGCTCAGTCTGCTTGAATTCTTTACAAGGCCTTGTGCTGACCAGCATCTTGCCTGGCTGTGTCTGTCAGGGCAGTTCAGGACAGAACTGAGCTTCCTGAGGCTCAGCACTCAACTCTAAATCCATATTTTCCAGTTTCTTTCACGTTTCAGAAAACCCCAAAAGGTTGACAGAGCTCAGACAGGAACATCTCCTGCACACTTCATGCTTTGTTTACAAGGAACTCATTGATGCAGGGAGCAAGAGCCTCTCCATTTGTCACATGCAGTGAGTCAAGCTGCTTGCAAATAGCACAGCTCCTCACCAAATGAGTCTCTGTTCTTGGTGCTTTTTATTTAAAATACCTTGTATAAGTTTGTGTATCTCTGAAACGCCATCATGGAGACTTCCCTGCATTAACTGATTTACAGAGATGCAGAAAGGGGATGCACATTGCAACAGTGAAGTGTTATTTGTTGTTTGGACAGGCTTAGTGCATGATAAAATATAAGCTCTGGTGCTTCTGCCAAGAGTTCCAAAATTAGGTAATTGAAGATGTAGAATAAATAATGGCCATTATGTTTAATCTAATATTTGCTCCATGATCTATAAGGGAAAATATTAGGATGCTTTGGAATGAGGAAAGGTCAAGTTTTATATTTCAGACTCCAGTAATACCGGACTTTTACAACAAAATCTCTGTTGTGGTGCCTCTGTAGACCAGCATCCTTCTGACGTGGAACTCTCTGGACACAAAGTCCATAGAAATCCCCACTTTACATAAATTTCATTTATTCTAGCACTTGTTTCCAGCAGGTTGGATTGGGTTTCCATGGCAGGGTTTGGTAGTGGGGTGGTTTCTGTGCGAGGCTGCTGGAGCTCCCCCATGTCCCACAGAGCTGAGTCTGTTTTACCCCTGGCAGTGACTGGTGCCTGATACTGATCCCTCCCTGTCCTTATCTCCACCCATGAGCTTTTTGCTTCATTTTCTGTCCCATCCAGCTGAGGAGGGCACTGATAGAGAGGCTTTGGTGGGCACCCAGCCAGGATGAACCCAGCACAGAGCTAAAATGAAAGAAGGTAAAATGTGAGCTAACAACAAAATTCATCCCATGAATTCATTTATCCAATGTTTGAAGAGATTTGCAGTAGAATGAAAAAAAATGCAATGTAAAGGCACCAGAGTATTTCCCTCTGCAAGGATATATTATAT
>WBNP01000584.1:545523-583121 GCA_013401095.1 Passerina amoena | reverse complement strand
CACATCTGAAATATTTCCATAGTATAAGGAGTGACCTCTATTTTATGTGGGAGTAAAACCCTTTGCATAATCTGAGTCAGAGGAGAATGCTCCCAGAATGTCCTGAGTTTTCCCTTCTTCCTACTTTTAATTTAAATTACAGAAGACCAATTCCTGTTTTATCTGTGCAGCAGGGGAAGGGAGCAGTTTCCTTTTTAGTGTCAGTTTTGCTCAGCTCATTTGGCCTCAGTGGCTAATATGGAATTTGCTCTCTCTGATGATATAATTGATGATTACAGTGTCTGCCTCCCTTACTTTGTTGGAGGATCAGAGTTCTCTACTTCAAAAAGACACACATGAGAATCAGGTGCTGTTATATTCACTATTTAGTAAAACCAGGCTCTTTTAATAATGGAATAACTTTGTTCTTCTGACTTGAGCAGTTTGGAAAATAACTTGAATTTAGTCTGTCCAGGGGGCAGCACACTGGCTTCCAGTTCCAGTAATATTATTGATTTGAATTCCGTTGTGGAAATACGACAGGAATTATTCATCAGAATCTATCTGAAAATTATTTATGACAGGAAATTGCTCTTCAGTTATTTAAGAATTCGTTACTTTGTGTTTGCTTTGGTATTTTTATTTGCGTGTATGAAAGGGGAGGTGAAGGCAACACTGAGTGGAAATGTCTTTGATCACTGGTCTTTTTTCTTGGAAATTATCTGGTTAAAAAGTGGTTATTTTTATTTTTAAACTATCTGCTGGACATAACACTAATGACTAAACAAGGATCTATGTATTTTTTTCTGAGCTATAAAGAGGGGCTTGGGATTTAAAGCATTCTGAGGTCAGATAGTCATCTGGTGTAAATTGCTGCATCTCCATGGATGTTAGATGTGGATCTGGCTCCTTTTTGCTCTTGGTAATTGGTACTGGCATAGAAAACTCCTCAAATTGCAAAGCTAATTTAAATAATTGGGGCAGGCATGGGAGATCTGATAGCAGGGGGCTTCAGCAGTTTATCAGATGTGGAGCTTCTCCTTTACTGCAGGAAAAAAAGGCCAAATGCTCCATTTGAGTTAGGAAATATGAATGCTGCTGTTATTATTTAATAATTAAGTGGAAGTTAGAGCTCACCCTTTTGGTAAATAAGTGAATATTAACCAATGAACAGGTTTTCAGGAGAGAGATCTTTCCTTCTACCTTTTCTCTCCACAGAGGAAAAGAAACCTTAGCACATTTGGGATGTCTCCTTCCTTTCTTGCTTTAAAACAAAAGGAATTTTTTGTGCTGTGTGCACACAAGCCCAGCACCAAGGACTGCTCTCAACTTTTCCTTTCAGGTATTTTAGAGTGAAAAGCTCTGCAGATAATAAAGTGGTAATTCTTGAGCCTGCAGCAGACGCTCCTGGGATGATCCCAGCAGTGTCAGCTCTGGGGTTATGGGATGTGCCTGGGTTTGCTCGGCTGTGCAGCCCAAGCTGGAACCACAGGACACCTCTGGAAAGTTTGCCTTGGGGGAAGGTAACCTGAAATAGGCTGGTGATTAACCAGGAGGAGCAGTGTGTGGGAGGAACTGGCCTCTAAGTTCTGCTCAGTCTAATTCTGGATGCTTAATTAAAGTCTTCTGAATTTAAGGCTGAAGTCTTAAAGATAAACATGTCAAAAAAATGAGAGGGTCTTTTCTTTCTCCAAGAGATAATTTTGTGAACTGTTTTGACTGGAAGGAAGCAGAGATTTGGTAAAATTTTATTTAGCATAAATTAGATAGGGCTATTGGCTGTCTTGTGTTTCCTCCAGATCATTTAATCTTCTTATTTCTCCATCAGGCTTTCCTTGCATTTTTAGTAATTATGTGATTGCCATTTGGAAGCAAGAGCTGGATAAATAATATTTGGTGATCTGTCTTGTTTAATGTTTCCCAGGAAATTTTTACTGAAGTTTACAGATTTCAGGTCTTTGCTTCTCAAAGTGCAGGTCCACATGATCCCACAGTATGAGAACATGGTCTCAGTTCATGGTCATGAACTGTTACTGTGTTCTGACTTCTCTTCTTAAACCCATCCCAGAAATGTGACTTGGCACAGCCCAGAGCTTCAGACTGTATTTGGGTGGGTTGTGTCCACTCCTGGATAAACACACTCTAAAGACATATTGACATGAATTTTAGGATGTCTTTTAAAAAATAATGGAGGCTTGGAAAGAACTTGCAGCCAGTTTTTTCTTCTAATGCGCAGTTCCTATCAGTAACATTGACAATAGTGTGACTTTTTATAGCAGAAACCAGTTCACAATTTCTTAATGTTATCTAGAGCATAATTTGGTGATAAAAATTCTGTATTAAGATGAAAGATATTAACCTGCTTTCAGCTTATAGTCACAGAAATTGAGCAGGGATCCTCTGAAAACTCAATGCACATGATACAGAAAGGGATCCAAAACTCAGTGGACAGGATCAAGTAGACAAAGCTTCTTCCTCCTTGTCATTTTGAATGTTTTTGCATTAATGATGTCATTTGAAAAGTCACTAAAAAGCTGATACTAGTAGTAAATATATAATTTAACAACCTAGAAAACACATGTAAATACAGAATTTTATCTGCTGTTATTGTATATGTCTGCACCCCTCTGCAGTGGTTCTGCCTTGCACTCCTCATTAATGAAATCCTCTGATATTTGTGGCAGGAGACAGACAAAAATCCCACCCAGGAGCTCTGTTCTGGTTGTGGCAGGGAGGTGCCTGTGCTCAATAAAGGCACTGTGTATTCCTCCAGGAAAGGTGACAACAGGTACACAAGCTGGTGACACAAAAAGAAGGCCCTTATCTGACAGGTCTTGTGCGGCAAAACCTCACTGTAGATATGGCAGGAAGGGCAAAACGTACATCCCCTATTCTGCCAAACTCACCTCCCCACTTGTGCCAAACTCACCTCCCCATTTGTGCCAAGCTCACCTCCCCACTAAATCCCCATGAAGTTTCCTCCTGCATGAGGAACTGGGCATCTTGTTAACATTATTTAAACAGACAAAGGGAGTAAAGATTAAGTAGAACAGAACAAAACTAAAGCTGCCAGGAGTGGGGAGATGCTTCTTGTGCTCTCCCCCTATCAGAATTAGGGTGATTAATCGATGATTAATCTGCTCTGCTGCTTTTCCCAGATGCCCAGTGCACGCTGCAGGGATTTGCATTCAGGAATATGATGAGATGCTAACGAGTTTAAAGCTTTTGGGAAACAAAGTGGAAGGGTTTCTAGGTGCCAGGAACATCCATCACTTACAGTGGGATTGCCCCATCCCACGTGCAGTGCTAATTTTCTGGAGGTTTCCTGGAGAGAGGAGCTATCATTAGACAACACAGAGTTTCTGCAATTAGCTGGTTAAGCAGCATTTCTTCTTCAAAGCAGCATAAAAATGACATGTTCAGGCACAGCACATTAGATTTCCTTCTAAGTGGCTATTCCAGGGAATAGTATTTGTCCTAGAACAGAAAGGTCAATGATAATTGAAGAATGTCAATAATGGCCAGTCACTACAAAAAAAATCATATAAATCTGTTAGATCATTTTATATGTTCTTCAGGAGGTGATAGTCCCACAAGTCAAATTCTGTAAGTAGGAAAGCCCTCAACCTATCCTTCAAGTGCTTGGCTTTTAGAAAGAAATCTGTTAAATTGCTGCCTTTATCCTGTAGCACATTTCTGTTTCACTAATGGTAGAGTCAGGAGTGTTCAGTAGATCAGCTGTTGGATTGGCAGTGGATGAGGTGAGAAGAGCACTGAATTCAAACTCTGGAATCTGTTGGCACATTTTCAGCAGACTTGATGGAAGAAATACAAAAGTATTCCCATTGCATAAGTTGGAAGCAAAAATGCTACAAAGAAAAAAAAGAAAACAAACCCAAACAAACTAAACCAAAATGGAATAAACAAGGGAAAAGCCAAGACCCCAAAACACCAAAAGCAACGACAAGAGAGAATCCAAACAGACAAGAGCAGCAAGAATTCAGTCACCTCCAGTTTAGCTGTTCACACAAAAACTGGGGTTTGAAGTTCTCCATCAGTAGGTATTTGTCAAAAAGTCAGCACAAGAAAGTCTTCTTTTCCTACTTAGTTTTGAGCTTGAAATTCAATAGACTAAAGTAATCAAAGGTACCAAAAATGACAAAAAGATTCATTGTGAAAGTTCTTGCATTACTCTCACAGCTACAGTGGTAGTGAAACTATCATGGAATATAATCCAAAGAAAGCTCTGCTGGACCAGTTCATTTTGGCAGCTCCATCTGGAAGGATTCCAGAGCAGCTCATCTTTTATTCAAAGAAAATTTGAAAAGGGATTTGGCTTGGCATAATGTCTCATCCATAGAAACAGTGAAAGCAAAAAAGTAAATAAAAATAAATGCAACAATAAAGGCATGTCAAAACACTAAGCCACACTAAGGAAAAAAAAAAACAAAAAAACTGCATAAAATTGACAAACAGAAAGGAAGATGAAATAATAGAAAAAATAATGAAAAAAACAGTAGAATGCGTGAAATAAAAGCAAGTAGGAAATTACATGTCAGGAAAAGGAGCAGTAGAAAATAGAAAACAGAAGGAACCATGTGGAGAGAGCAAATAAAGCACAAAAATATTGAAAATAAATTTAAAGGTGAAAAATATATTATTTGCTTGAGGTTGTTTCCCTTGAAAGAATTTCAAACATTGAATTATCTATTGTTTGAGATCTAAATGGAAGTTATGTTGACTTATCCAGTAACATAGAGATTACTTTTGCCTTGAAAGTAAGGGAAATACAAAAATAATTCCATCACTTTGTAACTTTTGCAAGTAAAATGAAAATTTTTAAAAATTAAAATAGCCAATGAAGGCTAATTTTAACAAAGTGTGTGCTTTTGAAATAATGGAAATTAAACATTAAACCAGAGAGGCGTATTAGTTATGATTCTTTTATTATACTTGTTTATAAAATAATATAAATGATGAAAAAATTAATTAATGAACTAACAAACGAGCAAAATATGAGCATCATAAATGTGAAATTTTGTCATGTGGATTCCAGACTTTTACCCTCTGAGTTCTGCTGCTCCATCTCTCTCTGTGGTCCCTCAGCCCCACCAAGGGAAGGCAGCACTGGCTGCAGCAGCAAATGGACTGGGGAATTTTGTGAAGAGAGTTTGTTCAAGTTTGTTCTTGTGAGTTTTTAGTGCCGTGCTATTCTAACCTGCACATTCTGACCTGGTGCATTCCAAGGGACTGAACCAGAGGGTTCCAGTGCCAGCTCCTCTGGAGAAGGCTGGGGTTTGTCTCTGCAAACAGCTGCTCTTGGTGGGCCCAGCAGGGATAAAATCTTTATCAGAACTCTGAGCTTGTTGAGACTTGTAAGGGAAACCTCAGCAGTAAAAAAGAGGTGTCCAAACCATGGGAACTTGAAGTAGTAGAAGTGTAGGCTCACAAAGCACTTGCTTAGAGCTTGGAACTAAAACCTTCTTTTCTTTTTCATACTGAACCCACTTTTTGAACACTGACAGCCATAAATAACTTTCATCCAGAGGCAGTTCCTACAGTATGAGTCACAAACTTTGGGGCAGGAACATATGAAGGATTTCTGAAGTCAGATAGAGATACATGAGTATAAGAGACTTGCAGTCTGTCAAATCACCTGAGATTTGTATGTTGGACTCCTCTGAATTAAAGTAAAACTCAGAAAGCTGCTGAAACCATATTCTGATCTCGTTGGTCCCTCCCCACCATTCAAATCAGGCTAATGGTTTGTATTAAGTTCTGCTGAATGTCCAATACAGGCATTTATAGGAGGCACGGAAAATGTGAGCAATAAACAACTTCATTAATAATTACATCAATATTATTCCCATGTAAGCAGCTTCTTCCCCATCCACGCTGATTCCGGGTACGGGGAACAATGCAGTGCTCAATTCACTGATCAGAGAACAGCTCCTTATTGTGGTGGGAGCAAGATGCAGACTGCATTAGGATGGCATTTCATCTTATCTGTTAGAGCTGCTGGGATTATTCCTTCCTTCTCCTGTTTCAAAAGGAATTCATTATGTTGTGATGTACAGCAGGAGGATGGCTCCCTTTATAAAATTATTAGGCAGCTTTACAATTAAAATTGCCATCTTTTGTCCTGTTGCTGTTGTTTATAAATGAGAAGAAAAGAGGAATACTAAGTAGGATTATTGTAAAGTACGTGCTTGTTCTCCAGGAGTGTATTTTCCATTTTCTTATGAAGTACTGATGCTGCTCTGGCGTGTTTTATTAATCAGATCTATTATTTATCTCAGAGCAGTGGAAGCCCCCAGCTGGCTCTGGGAGTCCTACTGTGTGCCTGCTGCACACACATGTAGTAATGAAAGAGTAAAAGGGATCCTGCCTGGGTCTGTGCAAAGGTTACAGCCAGCACAGCCAAAGGTCTGCCTCCTTCAGGCCTCGTGGGCCAACAGCTTCGTTCACATTTTGTTAACAACATCCTCTCACTGTCCTGGGGCCCACACAGGGCAACTGCTGCGTCCAATTAAATCACCATTAGGAAATGGCTACACGTTTTGTTAAAAAAAAATAAAAAATTATATATATATTAAGGGAATTCTCCTGTCTTATGGTATTGCAGCCTGGTTTCCCCTTGTGTCAATTCTTGATGGTATGGCAACCCAATGGACAAAGCTTATTTTTATTGGAATATTATTCACAAGTGGGACTCTGCTGGGTTTACTGTTCCACTTGCAGCAGTTGAATGCAGTGGGATGGAGACTGGCAGAGCTGGGAATGTTCACCTGGACAAGAGGAGGCTCCAGGGAGAGCTCAGAGCCCCTTCCAGTGGCCAAAGGGGCTCCAGGAGAGCTGGAGAGGGACTGGGGACAAGGAATGGAGGGACAGGACACAGGGAATGGCTCCCACTGCCAGAGGGCAGGCATGGATGGGAGGTTGGGAAGGAAAAACTTTCAGTTTAAAATGTGTCTTGTGCAGCTGCAGCAGCAAACCCAGCCCAAGTGGTGTTGAAGAGCGTGATTTGTTATGGTAGAGCCACACAGGCACAAAGATCCAGTCAGAGGTACCAGAATGGGTTGGTAGCTGGACTCTGGAGGCTGAACTGCCTGGAAACCCCTTGTGCTAATCAGCAAATGTGAGCCAAACCATAAACAAATGCCTTTTTGGTTGTAAATTCCGTGGAGTTGTGCAGAGCGTTGCAGATGAGGGAGTCTGGAGCCCTCCCTGAATGCATCTGAGAGATGGGGGTGCTGCAGCCAGGCCAGGCAGCAAAGCAGGAGCCACAGGAGTCTCCAAGGGGAGATGCACAGGGAAGGTCCCTGTCTGCAGAGCCCATGGCTGCAGCATGGAAATGATGGATCCCTCAGCTCTTTGGCACTGGGATGCTGCTACTGAGACTCGTGTACCTTCCTGGGACCAGCAATGTAATTTTGAGATTATAATTTAGGAAATAGAAAGAAAATGTGAATTAAGCCTAAGTACAGGAGCCAGGAGGCATTATGAACACTGTAGCTATTAATTCTCTACAAAGAAGAATAAATAAGACAAAGGCTTTAATTACCTCTCTCTCTGGGGTGCATTTGACATTCCCCCTCTGTCACAGCATGAGCTTGGGTTTTTTTTCTGGGCAAGTCAGGCCACTTCTGCTTTCAGCAGTGCAATTTCCAGTGATGCAGACGAAGAAGAACCACCGTGGCTTTAAAATTAGTGTAGTCTTATTTGTCTTTTCAAGTTCATTTATGTCAGTTGCCACCGGAGCCAGAGTGCAATCTCTTTTTAATCATTTCTTCATTCCCCCTTGAACGGTCACAGTGTAGCCAGCTAGGAACAGAGATGAAAAACTCCACTTAATTTGGTTGCTTTTCATCAGGAAGTTCACTTGCTACAGAGCCACTCTATTAGAGCAGCAATGTCAAGGCAGCTCAAGACATTAGCTGTCAAAGGAGCTCTCCATAGCCACCTGCTATTTACATGCAAAACATGCCTCCCTGGTGAGCCTCAAACTGTAAACACATTTCCAGAAGAAAACTACTGACTTGAGCTATGACAGAAACTTTTTTTTTCCTTTTTATTTTTTCTTTCACGTGATGTGGAAAAAAAATCCCTCGTTGTCAAAAGATGGCGAGAAGCCCCATTAGGGAAGAGCTCTTATTGCTTTAAATGCTTCCACAAAACTGCTTTGATTTTACTTCTGCAAAAAGGTTATAATTTATTTGTCTCTTCACTCCTGTCTACCCCATAGCAACTGTGATTACACACAAATAATGAAATCTGATTGTCTTGCCTTGCAGTGGGACAGAATCGCTGCTTCTGCTGCAATTCTAATAGCAGGTTATTTATAGCTCTGTGCTAATTCAGCTCGGCTGAATGATGCTCTGGAAGGTCAGATTCCCATCCATCTGTGGCTGTTTGCTGCTCTGCTGAGCACGTGGGGTGTGTGTTTTCCCCAGATCCACCCAGCAGCTCTTGAATGAAAGATTATCCTTCTATTCCTTCACCTTCCCTTCCTTCCTTCACCCTCAAGGCGCAGGAACAATCTGAACTCTTTTTAGCGTGGCCCAAAACCCCTGACAGCATCAAAACCTTTTGGTGATCTGTGCTCTGGAGATGTTTGATGGCACCAGATGGGTGTGGGCAGATACTCTGTCAGAATTTCTGCTGGTGAAAGGCATTGAATAGTGAAAATTGATTAAACATATGCCCAGTTCAGAGGCCATTTAAAGATCTGAGTTCCTACTTCCAACAGGAGCACAAACCAAGTGCTGGGATAACTGAGAAGTTGCAGAACTCAGCTGAGAGCAAATGCAGAACCCGTTAGCTTTTGCAAACAGATCATTATTTTTTCTGATAAGAACTGCCAAAGTGTATCTTTATATATTGGTTCTCATCTAACTGTGTGAGAAAGTTCATTATTCAGGAATTTTGAGATCTTATCCTCCTGATATGAGAATTAGAGAGGTGTATTAGAAAGGCAGCAGATACTGCCTTGGCATCAGATGGAATTTCATTAAGATTAAATTTATTCCAGTACATTTAGAAAGTAATTATTGCCACAGAAATGTTATGCCAGTCTAATATTTTTCCCTGTTAATACAGAGCCCAAAACTCTGGGTTATGTCAGGCTAAGTTGGTGGTTTTAATGTAACAATTCTCTGAGCTTCTCGTCCTTTATCCTTCTATATTCTGAATTTCAGGTCCTCCTTGAGATTGGAAGGGGACATGGGGAAGAGCATGTGGCTGTATTACTGGAAAGAAATCTGCATATGGAATCCCAAGCAGGAAACTTCTTAACAAAATTGAAGCTATTTCAACTATGCAGAAGTCAGTTTGTGCAGAAAGATAGATTAGGTGACCTATTAGGAGTTTTTCCCATTTCTGGTTTTATGCTTTTGAGAATACAATGCTCGCCACCAATGCCTGAAAGTCATTATTCCAATGTTCCTTTTCTGCTGATGAGAGATACGCCCCTCAGAGATTTCTACACAGTCTTGGCATCCAAGAGATGGCAAATTAGGCAGGGAGAATGGGAGTAAGCTGCAGGATATTGTAATGCCTAAATGGAAAAATAATGGACTTCCATCTCAGAATATTCCATCTACCTACAAAGTACCTGAAAGGTTATTTTGATATGACTTTTTGGACTCGGATTTCCTCCTGTGTGCATTGCGGGGAGAAAATGAAAACGATGTAACAAATTTGAAAATACGTAAATAAACCAGGGGCCAGTAAATGAAACCCCTCAGGTCTGGCAGTGCTGCAGCAGAGAAATCCCCCTGTGCTGCGAGGGAGGAGGGCAGATTGTCCCAGGGGTGGCCACAGCCACGCTCTGCTTTGGTGGGGACCAAAGGAGCCTGCAGAGCACACCTGGGGCTGCACACCTGGGGCTGCACCTCTGGGGCTGCACCTCTGGGGCTGCACACCTGGGGCTGCAAACCTGGCCCTGCAAACCTGGGGCTGCACCTCAGTGCCTGCACACCTGGTAAAGAGACAGCCTCCAAATCATAGAATGCCCTGAGTTGGAAGGGACCCATCAGGATCATTGATCAGCTCCTGGCCCTGCACAAACCCCAATCCAAATCCATGACAGCGGTGTCCAAACCCTCCTGGAGCTCTGGCAGGTTTGGTGCTGTCACCCCTGCCCTGGGGAGCCTGGTCCGTGCCCAGCCACCCTCTGGGGGAAGAATATTTTTCTGATATCCAGCCTAAAGCTCCCCTGACCCAACTTCAGGCTGGTCCTTGGGTCCTGTCCCTGGTGACAGAGAGCAGAGATTGGTGTCTGACCCTCCTCTCCCCCTCACCAGGGAGTTGTAATTGTGGTGACTTCTCTCAGTCTCCTCCATCTGAGCAAGCCCAGCACCCTCAGCTGCTCCTCACACACTTCCCCTCACAGCCCTTCACCATTTCTGTGTCCCTCCTTTGGACACTCTCTGATACTTTCACATCTCTCTGACATTGTGGCGCCCCAAAGTGCCCCAGCCCTGGAGGTGAGGCTGTCCCAGAGCAGAGCAGGACAGTCCCCCTGGGGCTGATTGTCCCAGGACAGGACAGGGATGTGCCCCTGCCTGCCAGGACACTGCTGGCTCCTGTCCAGCCTTCTGTCAGCCAGGACCATGAGTCTGAGTGCAGGACTGTGGGTATTGCAAACACAACCTCTTGTTTGCAGTTATATCTCCTAAGCAAAAAGGCAAAAGGTGCTTTTTCCCCCTGATTTTATGAACAGAAGATAAAAAGTGAGTGCATCTCGGAGCTCCGAGGTTGCGTATTTTGCAGCATCTCTGAGCAAGGAGAAAGCTAAATGCAGAAAACCCCCTAAAGCTAGAGATGCTCAAGGCTCCTTGGAATGAGATGTGGAAAAAAAAGAGGTTTTCTTTGGGGAAAAAAGTTTCAGGGCTATTTCCAAACAGCTTTCAGACTTGTACTGGAACTGGCCATGGGGAGGTGTGACAGGACATGGTGCACTCACACAGCATGGAAATGGAAATACTGCCTGGTTTGAGCTCTGTAGTTGAGCTACTTTATCATTCAGTTAAAATAATTACTTAGGAGGAATATAAAGGAGAGAAACTCAGAGTAGTACAGTGATTTCTTGAGTACTTTATACATTTTCCATATATTTATTAATGAGGATTGGGACACATCCCCAAGTGCTCTGTCTCCCACCCTACACCTTTTCAGCTTTGCACTGAGTGCAGGCACAAAGCTGCAGGCAGGGATGGAGTTTAACCTGTTTATCCCCAGAACACAGAGTTATCACTGAGGCTGAGGCTCTGACAAAGGCTGGGGCTCCAGGAAGCTCGACACAACAGGACTTTTGTGTTCTTAAATGATTAATTAGATCTTTCTTTAAACAAGCAAACACTTGGACATTTACCCAATATTCAGCTCTGTATTTGCCAAAATAATTACTGACATGAGGTGAGGGCTCTTTTCAAGTCCTCTTTACCAGAAGCCATTCCATGGAAAATGAGTTCAATGTTTTGGGCTTCCTGCAATCTCCTTTTCCATTAATTAGTTCCATTAAAACCCAAATTCAGCCTTTTGCTCCGGTTTCTTGTTGTGGAGGACTCACATGTCAGAGCTTCATCACTGTCATCATTTTTATAACAAATAGCTTCAAAGATATTTATTGTGAAACATAAAAGAAAAACCAAAGCTTTTGATTACTGGCCTTTAAAGGGACTAGATAAACTGGCAAACAAAAGGATTGGAATATGATAAAAGTGTTCAACCTTAACTATGGCTTGGTACAATGGGAAAACAGAATTTAGGCAGATACTTAAATTTGGACTAAAGCTATATTTCCTAAGTAGGAATAGGCTCCTGAATGGAAGATTTCATTAGGTAAAACATTTATTGACCTTACTAGTTAAAAAATAGAGTTTCTCTTTCACAGTGACTGGGATTGCTTCTTTGTTGTTGGGTTTTTATGACCATCATAGGCTGATTTTTACACAAAAATACATTGCAAGAGTTCTTAGCTCTGTAGAGAATAAGCAGGAAGGTGACAGGATTTGGGGTGATTTCCTGTGATTTCCTGAGGTTTGGGGCTGGGGAAGGAGCCTCAGTGGTGCAGGGTGCCTCAAGGAAGACTGAACTCACAGAAGCAGGGCACAGAAGCCAATGTTTGAGTAATTAATGAAAAATAATCCTGTGTAATGGCAGAGTGCTTGGCACTGGATTGAGGAGCTGTAAACAGACCTGTGAGGATATCACAGTTTGCATCACTTTGAACTGAGCTTCTTGATGATGTTTCCAGTCAAAACTACCTAAAATTACTGAGCAAACCTAACCATGTTTAGACCAACTTTTGTGAGATAAATACTCTTATTCAGAAAGTATCTTACTAATATTGATGCACAAATGCTGACCTAGGTCGTGGTTACTCAACTGTTGTTTTTTATGATGATGTAGATTCATACTACCATAGAGAAAGAAAGATTTGTTTGTTTGTTTGTTTCTTTGGTTGGTTGGCTGGTTAGTTTTGAGTTGGTTTTGCTCTTTTTTTTCTTTTTTTCTCATGTACCTCCATTGTAAATCTTGAACAGTACATTGAAGTTGTTTTCAGGTATAAGAAGGGATGCGAACCCCAAGAATTTCATGACCTCCTTTACCTCTACTCTGCTTACAGGAGTTCCAGCACAGTAATATTTCCTTTGAATCATTAATTTCCCCACACCTCAGATCATAGTTCACTGGAGAGAGCAGCAACTGCAGAATCTCCTCTGTTTGGGAGTGATGAGCTTGTAATGAACATTTTTGTCCTTCCTGAGCAGCAGTGCTGAGGGGTGACCATGGGAAAGGTAAAACACACAATTGATTCAGGGAGTGAGAGCGAACACTGGAGTTGCTGCTGCTTGGCTGGACATTATTTTCCTCCTGTGCTGTTCTCATCCTGAAGGCCTGAGTTACTTGGCAAACAGGAACTCCTAAAGGCCCCTGAAAGGGCAGTTAAACCACGGGATAAATCTCCACTCTAGCTCTGAAAAGCCAGAGGCTTCAGCTTCTGTGAAAATTGGACCTCCCTGCATGAACACCAAACTTAACATAAAGAAAAAAAAACTAAATTATAGGATGAGTAGTTTAAGAGAACTGTTTAAATTTCAATCCTGGCTTTAATTAAGTGACTATTGTGTTTCTAAGTACCTTAAAAACTTCGCTTCCACGCATTCCATTATTATTAAACATAATTCTTAAAAATTACTAATGGAACTTTTTAGGATAGATTAAGTATAATTTGAATCTGTATATTAATGTTTTTGGTATTTGATTAGAACTCATCAATAAAACTAGCTTTTAATTATCCTTTTTGAGGATTCTTTCTTACGTGGGGGCTCTCCTTTGTAATACTGCATAATGAATGCATTTAGAAGCATCTGTGAGTCTTTGCTCATGTACTTGACATGATTCTGGCCTTTTAACTTCTGAAACATTTCTCCAATTAAGCTGTTCAAGCCCTTAAGGCTGTCCACAGCTGCTGCAAATTGATTGCTCCCATGATGGTATTTAGAATCCCTTGCTGAAACATGAGAGGGCAAACCCCACCATTTTGTAATATCTCATTTTTTTTTTTATCCTTTCAGATTTCCCCTATTTAAAGGAAAACTTTTAAAGGAAATCTGAAAGGTAATAACTTTAAAGGTAATCTGAAAGTTCCAGTTTTCCTTCCTTTCTTCTTCATCCTCTCCCTCCTATACTGACCATCTTGAAAACATTTATTTCTAAAGGCCAGCCTATCCTGGGTTAAACTTTAAAAATATTCTGTGGAGTACCTTTGGTTGGGGGAAATCTGCAGCATAAATGAGAAAGCCTTAAAAATTATTGAGAAATAGGATGGCAGCTGGAGGAATTCAGCAGTGTAAAGTTCTAAGGTGGTTTATGTGGAAGTGTTTGCCCATTTTTGCAGTTGAGGTGCTGACCATGGGGAGCCACTCATTACTGGGGCAGTCAGCCATGGCCTGGGAGCTGAACACCCCTTAATTCCTGGAATTCCCACTGGGATTTCACTGATGGAGAGATCTGGTGCTGCTCTTCTGCTTGGGAGTCAGTTCTTCACTTCATCCAAGAAGCATTGCTTGTGCTGTGGCCTTATTGTGCTTCCCTCCAGAGTCTCTCTGCATTTGATCCAAACTCTTGTGAAAACTTTGGAGGGCACTGTTTGGTTGCTGGATCAACGTTCACACCAAGGGCTGTCAAACCTCCAAAAATTACAGATTTTCTCAGGTTATCAAAAAGCTGAAAGTACCGAGAATTTGTGTCAGTCTTTTGCAAATATTCTTTATGTTTTCCATGAGAACCTGCCGGTAACAGTGGATTTAGGAATGTGGTTTCCCTCAGAACCCTGTGTAGTTGTTTTGCTGTTAGGCGAGCTCTTTCTGGTGTGCTGGGCTTTCAGATTAGTGGCTGAGCCTTGATAAATGAGGTTTTCCTATTTATCTGGCAGTTCAGATATGGCCAATGAACCTGTTATAGCAGGGTATGAGAAGGTGGTGGCTGGATTGGCAAGCATCAGAAATGAAGAGTTTATGACTTTATTTAGTTTGACATTTAGTCTTGATCCTCTCATTAACCACTGAAATCTCCTACTCCAGTAAATTCCAGGAAGCCCTCTCCCCTCTAAGCACTTTATTTGAGAAAGGCTAAAATGTAATTCCTTAAGCAGAGCTTCCAGTCTCATTAGTTTGACATTAGATCAGTTTGCTTTCATGATTTTTATTTGCACACTGTTATTGATGGACATTTAATACTAAATTTCTAAACCTGCAGTGAGCAGGAATTCCAGCCAGGCAGCAGATTAGGTGACAGAAGGATGAAGTCTCTGTTATCAGAAGCACCACTGCTCTTTTAAAGAGTGGGAATGGTTTAATTTCATCTCATCTAATTGTTATCAGCAAGTTGCCATTGGTTCATTAAAAACATTGCCCATCGAAATAGCAGCGCTCTAATGACTTTATATAAAGGTCTGCTTCCAAGGCACTTTGTTGTTTGTGGCAGACACAAATTAAAATGAATTATTCTGAAAATTATTTTTACAGTTACTTCATTTCATCATAATTTTAAAAGCTAGAAGTCGGAATCTAATTTTCTTCCTAAATTATTTTTAACATTTAAATGAGGAAGAAAGGAAACACATTCCTCTAGTAATAGCCTCAGACTTTAGCATCTTGTTTATGCTTTTTTTTAATTGCTTCTTTTCCAAAGGAACATTATACCAGCTAAACTCATTGTCATATTTATCCAGATATTCAATGCTACATGCTAATTTTCTCAGAGTTTCTCAGAGCACTGACTTTGAGAAGATTTGGCATTATTTTTAAATTTTGTGAGCTTTTTTGAATGAAAAATGAAGAAAATCAATTTTCAGATGGATATGTAAATCATCATCATCATATATACCTTGGCTTAAATGACAAAATAACTGAGCAGATTTTTCCCTGAAGAAAATGAATATCCTTATTCACTTTCAGACTCCCAGTGTTAAAATTTCCTGTGGCTGGAGCCCCTCTGCAACTTTGCTGCCTACAGAGGAAACTTTCCCATGTGGTTTATGCAGCTAAAGGGGAAATTATTGCAATTTTTAGTATCATTTTAAATCATCTAACAGCCGAGCATAAGAGGGGTGTCAGCCCAAACTCCTGCCTTAAAATGCAACCTGTAGCAAGAGCAAAATAACAGAGTGAATTAAAAATATTTACATAAACGCTCTTGGCGCAAACAGCAGCAATGTGCAATTATCTGCTTGTTATGCTTTGCTCTCTGATTAGCATTGAAGGGGAGGGACCAGGACAGAATAGGCAGAGCAGGAAGGCAGCCAGCACATTTGCTGCCACTTGTGTATACATAATCTTAATAAATCAAATTGGCAAAGGATCAGCTGGCACTCGGCTGCTGTGTGTGTGTTCTGCAGCCGTCTCCTACAAAATGTAATTTTTTGGACATAATCAATAATTATTATTGCAGGCATCACAATTAAACAGTAAGAAGCAAGTTATTAAACTCAGCTGATGGTGTTTTCTGTGAGAAGTAATGGACTGTGCATGCAGGAATTAATCTTGGTGGTTTTGTGTGAATTTGGCTCTGAAGGCGCTGGGAGCAGGACATCAGCTGGCAGCAGCATGGAGCCTTTGTCCCTGGGACAGACTCTCACTGTCACCCTCTCTCCTCAGGGCACACTGGTTTTCCTCTCCAGGATTTGTGGAAATCTCAGTGAATTCTCAAACATGCCACAGTGCTTATTTATGTTAGTAAGCAATTTGTTTTCCACTCTCTTAAAAAGCTTACTGCAACAAACAGCAGAGAGCAAATCCATTGTAACAAAGTTTTCACATTTTGGAACTTTTTCCTGGTCTAATGAGAAGCTCTGTTTAGTGCCAGTTGTTCAGATTTTCATTTTTCCAGCTCTGAAATTTCTCTTTTGAAGCTTGACATTGATAACCAGCACTCATTGGTATTGCTCCTTTGTCAGAGCCTTGTTTATTCTGTCTGTCTAAATGCTGCACAAGTTAGACTTGCAAATACAATAAATAAATCCTTGCAGGGACAAAGGCCATTATTGGTTTTGATAATCTTGAGTAAGAGCACCCTTCTTGGGAATGGGAACAGAGGCCGAGGTTAACAATCCAAGGACATTCTCTGGGCCAGCAGAAATTAATGCTGTGAACCTACATTTTATTTATTTTTTTTTTGCTGTGTGAGGTGGAACACATGCTCTAGTCAAACAAGAATTCTGTATTTGCTAAATTATGTGTGTATATATGTATCTTATAGAATAATTGAGAGGATGTCTCTGGAGGTGAAGTGATGCCCTGCTCGAAGCAAGACTGACTGCTGGGTTAGTTCATGTCAATGACTTTGATTTTAGGTCTTTATTCCTGTAAAAGTTTGGTTTAGAAAGTGTGAATGAAGTGGATTGAACAAAAGGAACAATCAGCAGAGAGGTGTAAAATTAGGAGGGGAAAAGGGAGTCGGAGGGAGGTTGTCTGTCCAAAAATTGGAAGGAAAAATGAAAAGAAAGGGAGAGAAAGGGAAATCAGCAAAGTGGGGATAGTGGCTGTTGTGGGCAAAGCAGGCTCAGCCCGCAGAAAATGATGCAATTTCTTGCCATGGAAGGTGGAAGGTGAGAAAGAAAAACAAAATCCTCATCCCCTGGCACAGCTGTGCCCTGAGCAGGGCTGGCTGGAAAGGGCCATGGCCAGCACCAGGCAGGAGCAACAGGGATTGTGCTCCCTCCTGAGGGTGGAGATGACCCTGGAGATTTGCTCCTGCTCCCTCTGGCACTTCTTGAGAGATGAAAAAAAAGAATTGATCAGAGTGGAAGGTGTTGCAGCTTCACCAAAACTTGTGCCTGCAGAAGGAAAGAGGGAGTGATTTAGTTCTGGTAATGGGATTTTTCATTTTCTCCCTCCTAGGAAAAACCCCAAACACATGTGTTAGAAAGTCTATCCTCCTCACCTCCTTCCTTCCCAAATTAATCCACTCCTTATGAAGATATACCACAGCCCAATGGCCATTTATTCCTTTGGAAGATGTAAGAACCATGAGGGTTGGGTATCCTGCTTCTAACTGTAGTTAGATAATATTAATAGAGGGGAAAAAAAAGCTTTCCAATATTAGGAAAGCATATTCATCATGACTAGAACAAATATATGCACTAATCTGCTGCAGAGTGCTGCTGGAAATAGTGCTCCTGGATGGAGGGGGAGTTGGTGCTTCTCCCTGGAATACTCAGTCTGAACACCCAATTAGGGCCTATGAGGCAATTAAAGCTGTGACTGCACTCACAGAGAAGCAGCAGAGTTGTTTGAGCATGGCATTCCACTTGAATTAATATATTCCAGTTCTTTGCAAGGTTAATTAGAGCCAGTTGTGATGGGGGAAGTGGAAAAGGACAGGGTAGGTGGAAATTGCTGACTAATTCCATGTTGTAAGCTGAGCAGATGTATGATGGCAGCCGTGGCTTTGTGGATACTCTGAATTTTTGCAAAAGATAAGACCTTGGCCAAAAGTTTGGTAGAATAATAATAATAATAATAATAATAATAATAATAATAATAATAATATGGTGGTGGTGGTGTTAGGGTCCCCAGGATGAGGTGAGAGACAAGAATCTGACTCCATGTCCTTAGAGGGCTAATTTATTATATTCTATTACATTAAATTATCTATTATATTATACTAAAACTATACTAAAGAAAGAACAAGGATACAGACAGAAGGCTTAACAAGAATATATATTAAAAATCTTGTGACTGACTCCTGAGTCTGACCCAGCTGATGGTGATTGGTCATAAAGTAAAAACAATTCACATGAAACCAATCAAACATGCACCTGTTGGTAAACAATGTCCAGACCACATTCCAAAGCAGCCAAACACAGGAGAAATAAATCAGATAATTATTGTTTTCATTTTTCTCTGAGGCGTCTCAACTTCCCAGGAGAAGAAATCCTGGTGAAAGGATTTTTCAGAAAATATCATGGTGACAATTATTATTATTAATGTTATTATTGTTATTTTATTTCTTCTCTTCACATTTTCCATTTAGCATTCATTTCAAATTTAAAAGTCAGATTTTTTTCTTTAGATCCATAGCCATCACTATAGTAGCTTAAAAGCTGAAGGTTTCATTTGTACCCTCCTCCACCTGTAAAATCTTAACAGCTTGCTGCACAGAATAATTAAACCCTGAGCTTTCCTCTCTCTCTTTTAAAGAGCTCCTGTCTCTTCTAAACCTCTCCTCAGACACCTGTCCTGCCGTTGCTCCCTGCCAGAGCATTTAGACAGTTTGTGATGGATTTTCCCGGCTGTTGGGAGAGCAGGCAAAAGCAGAGGAACACCTATTGGGCTGTGCGCTGCTTCTGAGTGCCAATTATGAGAGAATAACACGGTAATTATGTGACAAATGCCCTTGTAGCAGCGAGGGAGAGATCTGTTAGTCCCCAGCGAAACAGTTGGATGCACCTCAAGGTAATTCTGCTTCCTTCAGAAAAGATTTGCTTCTTAACAAAAATGAATGTGTTGCTACATGATAACTTATTATTAAACGTGTAATTTATGGTAATTTTAGGTAGCACAGACTGACTGCCTCTTGGTCTTTGTTTCTTGAAAGAATGCCAAGCACACAGATTTCCCATCCCAGGGCTTCTGCAAACTTCACCTCGTGTTTTGCAGCATCTCAGTAAAAGGGGAAGGAGCCTGTGAGCCATAAATGACTGAGTGAGGTTCAGATCATGGACCCGGCCTCAGCTGCTCTGGGACTGTATTCCAGGTGAGGGAAAAAAGAACAAAACCAGGAAAAAATGTTCTTATGGACTCTGACTTGTAGTGGGAAATTACTTAATAAAAAATACTAAAATTTTATCTCCCACATACTGTTCATTAGACTTTTAAAATTATTTGGGCAGTGTAAGTTGAAGGACAGCAGACCCACTAATTGACCTGGAGCTGGTTTTGCAGTATGCAGGGTATTGCTATCCACTTGCTGCTTCCTACAGTACAGAAATCAGTTTGATTTTGGGTCAGTTCTCAGGTTTAAATATTTATTTAAACACACAGAAACTGAACATTCTGAAGTAACTCTGAGAACTGACTCTAACAGACACATCTCCCCACCTACAGATTTTGGTATGCACACAAAAATGTCAGAGTTTAAATGTGCTGGTGCACACTGGTGCTCCTACACACAGGATGTGCCTCAGGTCTGACAGAAATGTTGGCTTGCAAGAGTAGTTTGTATTTATTATTTAATTAATTAGACTTTATGTCAATGGATTGTTCTGATGTGCGTTTTCAGCTGTGCAAAACTGGCACCAAGTTTGGAAGGGTGAGGGATGATTACTCTGTTGATTGAGGGGTTTTTTTTTCCTTTTATTTTTTAAATGAAAGATACAATCATCTGTCTCCTTGTGGAATTGATAGTCTGATTCCCTTCAGGAACAGTTGTCCTTTAATAGATTTTACAGTGCCCAAACAGATATTTTGGTGAGGAATGCTTTAATTTCCAGTGGACTGTGTGTGGCCAGCTGTTCCACTACCAAAATCATGCAGGACAGATGTTTGTTAAAATGACTGGGATTAGAATAGATATTCTGCAACCTTCTTATTTTGCCAATGGAATTAGGCTGCAGAAGAAGAACTTACACTGATTAAATGTATTTTGAGTAGATACTTGCACATCAGGAGCAACAGCAGTGGTCAGCAGCATTGTCTGGTAATCCTGAGTGCCTTAGCAAGGATTAATTCTGCCCCAGCCAAAGAGGAAAAAAGTGACAATGACAGGGACATGTGCTCACAGGACCCACGTGCAGAATTTCTGCAAGTTCAACTCTATTTCTGTGGGTTCCCTCTGCTCTGTGTGGAAAGTGTGTTTATTCCCCAAACACATCTGTATTTTACAAAACTGATTGTCAGTAAATTGCTGCTTGGAAAATGTCCTCATCCTTGCTTTGTTCCCTTAAAAGTGTGGGAGATTTTGTGTTGCAAATGTGCCAGGGTCATTTTCTCCCATTTCAGCTGCTGCAGCAGCACAAATCACCTCTTTCTCTAGGAAGAAATTCTCTCCCACAATAACAGAGCTCAGCCCCTGGTGTCACTGTGCCCTTACCCCAGCTGACCCTGGTCAGCATCACTGCACCAGAAAAAAAATAAATAAACACATAAATAAATAAATAAAATAATTTAATTTAATATAAGTGAATTTATTTAAATGTGTAGAAATTAATTTATATAAATCCATAATTTTATTTATTTATGCAGCCATAAATAAATAAATAAATTCATGCTGCAAAGTTTTTTCCCTTACATTTTTCTTATTTTTCTCCCATGGGATCAGAATTTGTGTTGGGAGGGGGTAGCCTGTATTCAGGTGATATGCAAGACAAAATCTTTGAAGAATCTAAACCACACCAAAACAGAATTTTTACAATCCTGACTTTATGTAAAAACCATTTAACATGTTTCTAGCAGTCTTCTCTAGAGTTGGAAAAGGAATCTTTAAAACTTAAAAAACCCAGGCAATCTAATGGAAAATTCCATATTTGCTGTAACCATTTTAAGGCTGCCTTCAAATTAGAAATTACAGTCTGGAAATTGAATTTTATAGATATCTTCCATAAGAATGGATTTCAGATCAAAATTAAATCTTGGATTTCGCCAGCATTGTGGGGTTGTTCTTGCTCTTTTTTAAAATAAATCTAACAGTAAAGAGAGTCTTGGTCTAGAATTTAATGTGGCCAAAGGTAGTTTTGCCAAGGAAATAATTCTGACATGAATTTAGGTCGGAATATTCAGATATCTGAATTTTTCCTCAAATTGTGACAGAAATTATTAACCTGCTCTTTCAGGAGACCAGTGCGCAGTTCTCTCCAAGGAGAGAGCTGCTGGAAGTTCCCTGAAACTTCATTTTGCTGAATGTTTGTGGGGTTTACAGTTTATCAGGAGAACACTGATCAGTCAATTCCTGCCTCAGAATTACAGTGGGAAGTTTCCAAATTAAAAGTGTGAAGTGCAACACAGAGCTGGAAAGCCATTGGAAGTAATTTCACTTGTTGAACTGTGATCCCAGCCTGTCAGATGAAATGGAATGTGCTGGTTTGGTCATTTTCTTCCTCTTAATAAAATTGCAGCAATAATTGAAAGTGTAGGGCTCTGCTCTGAATTTGGAATTTGATTCTTGAGAGAGTGAAGTGTTTTATGGGTCTAGAGGAGTGTAATTTGCTGGCTTTTACAAATGACTCAGATCCTTGGGTACTTCAGCTCTAAAATGGTGTCCCCAGAGCTGGATTTTGACACCAATATTACAATTTTAAATCATTGCTCAAGTTCTGCAGAGATCACATGGACTGCTGGATTTGCCACTGTTATTTGCTATAAGAGGACACATTCTTTTGGCCAAATTAAATTTTTTTTTGGTTTTGTGTGTGGCTGCAATGGCCAGTGCAGTGACCCTGCCTTGGATGGGGCTGTCAGGCAGGACCTCACCAGCAGGTCAGGGATCCTTGCAGGAAATTGCAGAAGGATGGCACCAGAAAAAGTAAAATGTCCCTGTGTCCCAACTGCCCAACTGTGGTTTTTTGTTGTTTATTTTGTTTGTTTGGTTGGTTTTATTTTTTATTTTTTATTTTTTATTTTTTTTTTGTTTTGTTTTATTTTTTCTTTTTACAGTTGTCTTACCGGAATACTAATATATCACTTTTTTCCTTTAATACAGCACTATAATTTGAAAAAACAAAAAGAAAAAATCATTAAAACATTCAAAAAAAAAAAAAAGGTTAAACATTAAAACATAAAACAATGGAAAAAAATAAAAATCAGTTGTTTCCAGTGACTGGGGGAATCCGCAGCCCTTCTTGCAGGGAAATACCAACTCCTGCACCCTTGGCGGTTTCCCTTTGTCATGGTGCTGCTCTTTGGTGTCTGGGATGAAATCTGCTGGGTTTGAATTACAGAAGGGTTTTCCTTGGAAAAATAACAGTGGGCATTTGAAGAATGGGGATGTTGCAAGGGCACTTTTGCCTTTGCATTGAGCCAGCATTTTTCAATAAAACAATTTGTCAGAATCTTGCTGAGCAGCCCTTGAATCCAGCTCTGCTCTGTTTCATTGAGAGCAAGCATTTGGAAACATCCCAAGGTTTTTAATCTCGGATTTACTCTCTATTACTTGTGTCTAGGTTTATTTTAAGATAGGTTTCAATATGCTTAAAGGCCATCTCCAGTAGGAGGAAATCAGTGAAATGGAGAAGAACACTGAGAGATGGAAAATTCTCTTCTGCACAGCCCTTACTGTATGTGATTTTGGGCAATTTACTTTCTTGTATCTCCCAAAATTTTCTGATAGAACAGTACAAAAAGAGAAAAAAATATAGTTTACAAATATCAACCTTAATTTTAAATGAAGTCTTAATGTGGCTTCTTCTGTGCAGTGTTGAATTAGATTTATGATGTTACAGTCTTCAGCTTTTTTTCATTTAAAAATATTTTATTTTATTTTATTATTTTATTTTATTTTATTTTAATTTTTTTTTGGGGGGGGGAGCAGACTTTTGACCTTTGGGGCATTTTTTTGCTGTTGCTAACCTGCATTTGTTGTGGCTGTTGAGAGATTTCACACCCATGACTGTATAATCATCTCCTTTCAGCAGAGAAAATTGTTGTTTTGTCAAAAGTCCTGCCTAGAAATACTTGAAACTTTAAGGATTCATTTTCACATGTTGGTAATGGTTAGTGTTGGCTGCTGAGTTTTTTATTTTTTTTTTACTGTTCATTTAACAAGGATTTACTGGTGTACTGAAATAAAGACTGCCATTTTCATTTGTGCTACAATAGACTAAGTTTGATTTTATAGGATTTCAGCAATGTCTGTCGTTATTTACCTTTAAACAAAAAGAAAGAAAAGTGAAATTGTGACAGTTCCCAATAATATTTCACTGGCAAAAGAGGAATGTCTTTAAATTGTCTTATTCTGGTCCTCAAATAACCCCAGCCTGGGAGGCCACTGCTTTTCCCATTTCTGATGGTGAATGGTGCAGGAATAGCATAAATGGAGAGAGCAAACCAATTATCCATTTCCTTGTCTGGGTTCTGAAATTTCTGGAATTCCTTTGAATTTCCAAATGGACAGTTATTGTGAAGGTTTCAGTTAAATGGCAAGAAATGGAAAGGTCTTACTTGGATCACAAAAAGCAGAAGAGCACTTTCCCCCTGTTGTTGGAATAATCCCTTGTTTTCCCAGTCCTGCTTGCTTTCTGTTGTGCTGAATTCACCATATGTTTAGGCTGAGCCTGGGACTATTTATTACTGACAGCAGTGCACCAAATGCTGATTCCAAAGCAGAGCTAGACAAAACCAGTTTTGCTCTGTTTTTATAAAGACAATGATAATTTATACAGAAATTCAGAATTTACTACGTGAAAGTAACAGCAATTGTAAGGAAAATTATTTATTTCAAAAAGCTACAAAATGCTTTCAGTCTGTAAATCTGCAATAAACCATTTCTCATTTCTGTTTTGAAATCATTAACTGAAGTTTTTTCTCATAAATTTCTAAGGAAGCAGTTGCACTTCCAGGGATCCAGGGGCAGCCCCAGCTGCTCTGGGCACCTGTGCCAGGGCCTGCCCACCCTTACAGTGAATAATTCTAAAAAAAAAAATTAAAAAAAAATCAAAATCTACTCTCAGTTTGAAGCCATTTCCCCTTGTCCTGTCCCTCTGTGTCCTTGTGAATTGTCTCTCTCCACCCTCCTTGTACCTCCCTGCAGATGCTGCAGAGGCACAATTCCAGTGTTTGGTGTTCTAAAGAACCATTAATATGCATCATCTCTAAAACAAATATTTATGTTTTCAACCATTCAAGCAGCAAATAAGTGCTGAGAAAATTTGAATATAGTTCCTAGGTGAGAGTCAAAGAAGGAAGTGAACTTTTATTGAAATTTAGAAAAGCTGCTTCTGAATGGCAGTTACTGTAATTGTGTCACTTTGTGTGCATATGAAAAATCGAATATTTAATATGCTACTGGATTTATTTAATTTTGTATATGTCTCTGCAATTAAAGTGACTTGGGAAGGTCATCTTTATCCTTGACTTTCTGTATGTGAAGAGACTAAATATGGACCAGTAATGAGCCAAGCATTTATTGGCAAAGTCTGTTGTCTTAAGCTAATATTGTACTTAGGTTAGATTAGGTCTCTTCTTGTTAGAAGGAGCTGAGACAGCTTGATTTTAAATATTAAAAATAAGATGAAATATTGAATAGCTTTGCATGTTTTCCTTCCTCAGGGAAACAATTTTTGGTCCACAGAAGTTCCAGTAACAGTCAGGTCCCTGTAGGATCTCTGTTTCAGCATCTCTGTTTCTGTTTCCTTTCTGCCTTAGTCAGGGTGTTTGTTCATTAGAAATATCATTTATCCTGTTAAAAATAAAGATACAGTTCTTAAAAATCCCATTGATACTCCAGAATCCCCATTTTCCCCCTAATTAATGCTCTTTACCTATGAAAAAAATGGTTTAAATGGAAAAGATATTATTGGCCTGACAGAAACTCTCAGTAAGAAAACAGAAATCCTCATTTGGATGTGCAGTGATCCCAGATTTACAGACAAAAAGAAGCAGGTTAGAGGAGGAAAGCCAAGTTTGAATAAGTGCTTGGGTTTTTTCTCTGATACATTTTGTCTTCAACTCTTTCCACTGTTACTTTCAAGAATTAAGGTTTATTTTTTTCCTGAAAACTTAAGAGATTTGCTGGTTTAATTTATTAGCTTTAATTGCTTACAAGTGTAATCCACTTTGCAAAGAATGGGAGGAGAGAAATAGAAATTATTTCAATAGAATGGACTTAACCCTGTATTTGTTGCCCTTAAAGGAAATCTTTTATTCCTTGTGTTTCTTGTTCCAAATATCATCATAATCCATGCAATTGTTTTAATCATTTCTGCCTTTAGAGAAAAAAAAGTTTCAGTAAACAATTAAAAAGTAAAAATAAGCTAATAAAAAGAAGGTTTATTTTGTCATGTGCGTGTGCATAGCATGGTACTGTTTACTCAACAAGATTTTTTTAAAGTTGTGATAGTAAAAATTAATAAATTAGTATGTTTAGACTTTCACAGAAGGCTCATGAGATATCCAGTATGAAAGTGAAAAATCCTCCTTACCTACTGCAGCATGTACCTGTGTTTGAGTCACTTCAGGATTAAAGTGTCAAACTGGTATTATGTGGAATTTGATGTGCTAACTCATGATAGGTTTAATTTTAATAAAAATAACATCAAAACCATAAATTAAAAGTTTTGCATTATAAATGCCAACAATTATTCTTTGCAGCCAAACTGGAACTTTTCTTTGCTAATCAGTGGAGATGAAATAATGGGATAATAAAGGCACAGCACTGGGGTGTAAATGATTGATTATCAAAGAAAAAAAAAAAGAAAATACAGAATTAAAAGGTATTTTTAAAATTGAATTCTGACTTTAAGTGGAAGAGTATTTGACAGAAGGATGTGCACAAAGTTTTGCATTGATTTTAGGAAGGGGGGGGAGTCATAAGCCTAAATGCTTATACATAATGAATCTTATTTCTGCTTTAATGGCATTGTCACATCATTCTAGCAAATTAAATTACCCTGGTGCAAAAAGGGACTCGGGCAGCAGTGAGTGACACCCACTGATCCTCCAGGCTCTACTGGGACAGACTGGTGCAAATGAGATTAGCACAAGGCTTTGGAGGGGCTGCTTCAAAAATCACCTCTAGGGCCTTGTAGCTCATGGTTCTGAGCTGTAGTTTATCCAAACCTGGGATTTCTTTTGCCCTAAACCTTCGTGTGCAGCAGCTCATTCTGATTCTTTCAGCTCCTCTTACTCCTCACTCGAGCTCAGATCTTTCTCTCTTTTACAGGGAATTTTGAATGCAGTATTCTGGTCAGGATTGCATCCCCATGGGTACGGATCTGTCATTCAATAATTATTGATTTCCACATCTGAAGTGACAAGCCATTGTAATTTCCAATGCTCTGGCACATTTATTCTTTAAAGATTATTTTTTTTTTTTCTGCTAGCATTTAAACCTCCAGAATCTGCCCCTTGGCATCCCTGCCAATGCTGATTGCACAGCTCAGGTAACCAGAGCTGAAGGAGGAGGAATTGCTTTGTCCAGCAGCCCAAGTGCCCACCAGGATGAGCTGCCCAAATCGAGGACAGTCTTTAAATCCACTCTGTGCAGCAGCGAAACTTTTTCATGTGCAGTATTGATTGTATTCCCATTCTGATGAACAAAACTGTGATTGTGCAGTTGAATGACCTTGAAATAATAGAATCTGCACTGTTCCTGCCCTGCAACTGGCACATTTCTATTGTGGTCCTCAAGCAATACCAGAACCAAATAGATTGACTTTTTTTTTTTTTTCAGTGTTTTCCACATACAGAGTTTTCTTTGTCAACTCAAATCCTTCTACAGTAAGCTTCAAAATAAGTTTTTAAAAAATTAATTTTCACTTCACAGTCTGATGTGAAATCATTTTTATCAGGCTTTTGATATAAATGAAAATATAAACTGATCAAAATCCAGTTTTCAGGGTCTGCTTCTCCCATCTGCTGCCAGCCCTGGGTTCCTGCCTTGTGCTGCCCTGGCTTTTATACCACTGTGTTAGAGGGCTCAGGAAAAAAATATTTAGAACCCAACCCTATGGAAAAAGATACCATTTGGGGCATAATTCAGCTGTCTAAAATGTTTTTTCAGGGCTTGCACAAATAACAATAAGGCACAAGCAAGAGGTCTGCAATGCCTGAGAAAGGAGAAGGGAAATGCCAGCATTGGGCCTGGCTTAGTGGCACAGCCCTCAGGAGGGTTCTAGAGCTCAGTTCTGTGAAATATCTGTTAAATGTCCACTAAATCATAATTGGGTGCATTTGGTCTGAGCCTTTGGGCTCCATCTCTGGTGGTGGCCCCAGGCCAGGAGAGGTTTTGGCTGGGGCATCAGGGGTGAGAGTTCGTGCTCTGGGGTATCAGAGCCAGCTCAGCTCAGGCTCCTGCCCTGCTTCCTGCAGGGATTGTCCTCCTGGGCTCAGGGGCAATTCTGCTCCTCAGCTCTGAGCTCTGGGCACAGAAACTCACCACTGCCAATAAAATCCAGGCTGGGAATGTGCAGAGTTACGCTGCTCACAGGTTAAGTGGCAAAACTGTGAAAAAAAGCAAAATAAGCCATGACTGCCCCATCCCTGGAAGTGCTCAAGGTCAGGTTGGACAGGGCTTGGAACAACCTGGGACAGGGACCCTTTGGGGTCCTTTCCAACCCAAGCCATTCTGTGATTCTATAAACTGAATACAAGTTGATTAAAACTCCTTTTCAGGGATCTAGATATTGAAATATCCCATTTAAAGCATTGCTGTATTTATAAAGAGAAAATATTTATGGCAAGAAAAGCACAACCTGCTGGTGATGAATGCCTTCACTATTCAAATTCCTGCTCTTTTCTAAAAACTTCCTTTTATAACATTTATGCATTTTATTACAGATTTAAAAACTTAGGAAATAAAGTTTAGAAACCCTTAAGAAAACTTTTTAATAAGTTGTACCTGAAATGCAACCTCTTGGTAGCTGTCTTTGAAAGTCTTTCTTGTAAAATATGAAAGCCAAATGTTATCTGTTCTGAAGGAGCACTGAGCAAGACAAACTATTTGATGTGACACGTTCATGCTTTGCTTGTCAGCCAAAACAGTTTTCACCATTTCTCACTGCCCTCTGTATATTGAAGAACATATCTGAAGGAAGCTGAAGGCTCTTGTGTTTGGTGATAGTGTGTTACTGGGAAAATAAAACAGCCACAATTATCTGCTCAACAAATGGAACTTGTCAGCTGGCAGGCACAGGGAGCTGATGCAGATGGCCAGCTCAGGAAAGCTGTCAAGCAGAAGGACTCAAATAAAATATATTTTTCTTCATATTCTGTGGATTTTCTAAAATGTTTGTCTTGGTTTTTTTTATGAAGTTCAGAGGATTTTAGTGCTGTCTCATAGCTCAGGTGTTTTCCCAGCTTTTGGAGGAAGGAAAAAAAAATTCTGTTGGGGGAAGTATTTGTGACATGGTGCCAGGGATCTTTGGATGGGATGCTGATGCTGTGGGGAGGATCTTCACATGCAAGTGTTCCTCTGCTTGGAATAAAAGGACAGGATTTATGTCTGCTATATGCAGAGATTTTTAGAAACATAAAGTTAGAGATGTTGTATAATCCAGGACACGTAGCTGTTCTCCTTTTTGAATGAATGTCCTATTTTCCTCTGCTTTGAGTTGCGTGTTGGGAACACCTGGGAGAAGCACTTTTATTAGAGAGCATTTTTATTGTTTGCTGTTCTGTTTGTTGCTTTGTTTCTTGCAGGTAATGAAAAATACTCCTTTGGATCTTCTCATTCTCACAAGGTGTTATCTCCCTGTGAAGTGGAGAGATGTAATAGATACTGCAAAATGTCAGACTAAAATAAAAAGTACAGGAAAGCTACCTTAGCATAGGGATTGTTGTACATATTGGAGAAATTTTACTTGTTTATTTACCCATATATGGTTTTGCTTACCCTGCAGGGTGATGGTACAAAGAGAAGTTTTGTCTAAAGAAATAGAAAAAAAATATTGTGGAGTGTTTAAGACTTTCATAGACAACTGTTGGACTGTTTTGGTTTTGTGGCATCAGATTTCCAATTGCTCTGGTTTTTGCTTGTTTGTTTTTTGTTTGCTTGGTTTGATTTTTGGGTTGGTTTGCTTGGTTTTGGTTTTTATTTGGGTTTTTGGGTTTGTTTGTTTAATTGATAATATCCAGAATGATGTCTTGTTTAGTTTTGTTCTGTGTTTTGGTTTTTGATTTTTTCAATGGTTCTATGCTGAGGCAGAGATTTTGTCCTGTTGTTTGAAAACAAAGATGAGCCATGGGTACAAAAGGAAATAAATGAAAAAGAAATAGAAGGAGAGTCCCAGGCTGTACTGAGACTGTGGGATGTGTGGCCAGGGTCAGTCAGAATGGATTTTTCTAAGGGCTGCTGTGTGACACACAATTGGCTGGATGTGCAATCCTTGGATGTCAGACTCATCACACACCCCATGGCCAGACCCAAGGAGGGGAATCCTTTGATTTGGGATGTTTAGAAGCCTCCCCTGTGCCAGTTTAAACTCATTTGACTGCACCAGCTCCTGTTATTTCCCTTTTCTCTGTGCCATGTTCTTAGTACAAAGCTAAACTAGGAGATTAATATTCACTTTTGTGTCTGTACCCTCTGCTGTTCCCTCTTAAGGAGAAAAGTGTTGAGGAGCCCTTATTTATTTTTAATAGAGCTCCTGATGTGCGCCGTGGTTTGCTGTAGTTCAAACCACTCCACATCCCAGGCTGGGCTGAGCAGGCTGTACTCTGCTTTTTGCTGAACTTCTTACAATAAAAGTAGCTCCAGGCTGTGTCAAAGATGAACCTGCTCAGGGGACTCTGGAGATTCAGAGCTGGAAAGGGTGAAAAGCAGCTGGGCTTTTGGTGTGGGCGTTTTTTTTAATGTCTCCATTATCTTTTGTATTAAAAGCTTCTAGCACCTGCTGCTTAAGGGATCTTTTGATCTTAAATTCTGGGAACCTGGGGGCTTTAAGAGCACAGGCTGCCAAAGTGCCACTTATGGGAACTGGAGGGAATTTTGCAAACAAAAACATCAACAAAAAATTGGCAGAGGAGTGGAGGGATCTGTGGTGGCTTTTGTCTCTATCAAATTCTAACCTGCTTCAAAATATTTACCTAAAAAGTTATAAACGTCCCTAAATTTCTTATTATTTTTTGTTCAGATGTCACATGCTGTACATGCAGGGACACTATATAACAGGCTTTGACTGAATTTGCAATTCATTGGGTCTTTTTCCTCTAAGGAAGTGAACCCTGAATGCCAAGCTTCAGGAAGAGTTATAAACTAATAAAAAGGGCCTTTCTGGGTATAGAACTATTTATCTCTACGTGTTCCTTCAAAGATCATTGAATGGTTTGAGTTAGAAAGGATTTTAAAATCACCCAGTTGCAATTCATGGCAAGGATACAAACAGAAGTTTGCTTTAGGGGATGTATGTATGTATATATCTATATATAAATATAGATATATATATGTATATATATACATACAAACTTATTTTTTTCTTGTAGGTTGGTGAGTTTATATATATTTATATTTACACATACATGTGCACACTCTGGTTTTGAAGCACTTGCAGCATCTCCACTTTAGCTGGGAGTAATATTTTATGTCACACTGAAAAGCTGAATTGAATTTGTTTTTAAGAGTTGAGCCTGAAGGGTCTCTCTTGAACTTTGGGGCTGAAACTGGACCAGAAGTGTCTCCTCTAAAGACTTATATTTTTTCTGGTTTCTAATTTGTCAGGGGCTTCACACCACCCTCCCACTCTCCTGTCTATTTTATTTTTTTTTTCCTCTGCTTAGTTCCACATGGCTTTTAAGTGTCTGACAAAACATCTTGGTGAACTGTTGACATTTTCCCTCCCTGATTTCTTTACCTCTATTATTTGAATGTGTTTTTCTTGCGTTTTGACCGTTCCAGTCATTCAGTGCTGGCAATGTAACTTTTCTCTGCTCACATTTAATTTGTGTTGAAATGTGGGTGTTGGAGATGTTTTGACTTATGTCCCTCCAGATGTATGAGCAGAATTTTCAGTGTGCCATATGGGAGCACAGAAAAACGAGCCATAAAGCTTTATTAACCTTTCAACAGAAAATTTAAGTTGTTATGGAACACTTTGTCATCAAAGCCACCCTAAATACAACATTTTTTTACAAGAAAGCCCAGTATAAAAGAAGTAATTCCAGGCAGGTGTTTACATTTATTTGTGTGACAGAATGACCATGACTTTTTAGCTCTGTGAGCTCTGGTGGAACATTCTGGGTTTAGCATTGGTTTTGGTCCAATTATCCCAGCAGGAAAAGGAAAGCACAAAGCAGAGCAGAAGAGCCCCATGAGCAGAGATCCTCGTGAGTTACACCAAAAATCATATACCTGGACCCACACAGCACTTACTCATCACCCTGTAAGGAAAACAAGAACAAGAAAATTGATTTCTTTTATAGAAAATACATGAATTCTTTAATTACCCCACAGCAGTGGTTACTGCACAGTCACCAGCCCTTCACAGAGCCAGCATTCCAATTGCACATATTGAATTTACTCTGATGGGTCATACATGAAATGGTACAAACACAGCCTGACACCTTTTAATTGATTTCCCACTATTATGATATTGTTGGGCCTTGCTTTACTGCTATCAACAGTTTCTGAGCAATAACTGCATTGGAGAATTCTAAATTCCATCATGGATTTTCTCCAAAAAACTAACTAATTTCATTTTAGTCAACTGTTCAAGTCTTGTCAATTATGCCCAGTGCCTGTCTTTGAAAATGATGTCCCAGTGCTTAGGTTACCAAGCAAGAGGCTTTTTTAAGATTGTTGAAAGCAGAAATTAATATCAAGACTTTGTCCCCCAGGGGTAAAACATGTTGTACCTGGATTTTGAAGCCACATACTCCTGTCATCATTTTATTATTTGATCCAGTTACTTCAACTGAACAAAAGACATGAAAAATCCACTGAGGACTCCATAAATGGCCCTTGTACCATAGCCAGAATATCTTTGGAAAAATCTATTTCATTTCGCTTTTGACTGTTTCATTAGTAAGTACAGAAATTGCCAAAATAACAGTCAGACCTTAAAAAAATTTAAAGCCAGGTTTGCAGGTGGCCAATAGGAAATGAATATTTAACATCAAAACAAAGGCAGAAGTGGAGAAATCAATAACCTTTGACAAGTAACTTACAGTCTAGAGCGACTTTTAATATATGGTCACTGTAGCTCTGCAAATAAACAAGAATTTCCCCATTAAGTATCAAAATTATTTTGGGTAATAAATCATGAAAAATAATTTCCTGGAAAGTTGATTATTAAGACAGTAGGAAGCCAGAATGTTCTGTGTACAGCTGACAGATGCAATATCTGCTTCTTGATTTTATTTATTTATTCTTTCCCTCCCCTCACTGGAACTCGGGAGAGTATACAGCATATCCAGCAGCACAAATCCCAGTGAAAAATGTTGGTCCTGACTGCATCCCAGTGCAGGCAGAGCATGCTGTAAATAATGCTCTTCCTTTTTCCCCTCCTCTTTATTAGCTTCTCCCAGTGCTGGCTCTATCAGAGCACTTCCATCTCAGTATCTATAAATTATTGGCACCCTATTGATGTGCCAGTGAGGACAGCAGGGACGTATTTAAATCTCAGCTTTGTTTACAAGGGTGTGCTGCATTTTATTGCCAGAATTCCCTCCCTGAGAGGCTGAATCCATTAAAAACCAGTGAGGCTGGAAACCCTAGGCTGGAGCCTTCCTCCCTCTGTCCCCACAGCCATCCCAGCAGAGATTTCCATCAAATGTGCTTCAGCTTCAGCAGAAATTCCCTTTCTGCTGGGGGAGCTCAGCCCCTGCCCTGCTCAGAGGGACCACAGGGATGGGCTAAGGCAGGAGTGCCCCCAGCTCATTCTCAGCACAAGGGCTTAACTCTTCACTTTCTCAGCCTAAAGACCCTTCCTGAGCAAAGTTCAGGTATTTCTGCTTTGCTTTGAATTATTTATTTATTTAGATAGGGTGGCCGTGCTGTCCTTTGGCTTTGCTGTTTAATACTTTGCTGATTATCCAGCTTGGAGAGGACTTGAGGGGTCCTGAGGTCAGGGTCTGTAAATGCTGTTGCTTTCTGGCTGTAGCTCATTATGTGAAGATATTAGAAAGGTTGTCAGACCTTTCCTGTGACTTTGACACCCGAGGAGAGAACATGCATATAATGTCAAAAGAGTTACTTTTGACTTTGTGCAGGCACACACACAACCTCTCATTGTTATGCTTGAGAAGGAAACTCAAAACACTTCAGTAGTTCAGACATATTATTTTGTCAAGTCCTTACTCTGTCTTGTTGACAGAATACATTTTCTCAAAAGCTGAAATCATTCTGTCAAGGAAACTTATTTTCTGCAATAATCCTGCTTGTTGACAAATGTTCAAAAGGGAAAAAAATGTTCAATTATTCTGGGAATGTTCTGCCTGGTATCTCCAGGTTTATTTATTTTGCCATGGGAAAGAATGGTTATTAGTTTGCAGGTGAACTATCCAGGCCTTGATGTAATGAAAGAAAAATGTATCTTCCTTATATGTACGTGAGTGTGCTTTGGGGGAAGCTTTTTTCCAAAGAATGTTCAATTTTGGGTCACATTCCAAGTGAGTGATCAGCACTAGGACAGGCAGGGTGTGTGCTGAGGGAGTGCAGGAAGGATGAGCAGAACACAGACACATCTGTCTTGTGTGTCAAGAAACCCAAAGAAATGGAGACACATCTTCAAGTGGACTCACCTTATTAGTTATAGATATAGATAAGAAAAGTATGAGAATGATGAAAAATGCTTTAATTTCTACTTGTTTTTCCTCTGTGGCCTCCAAATTACATTGGTTCCAGTTTAGGAAGGTGAATTCCTGAGTCTTATTCTGGGTTTGGTTGTTTTTGTTGGTTTTTTTTTCAACTGAAGGAATGCTGAAAACATGTCTGATTTACTCTGCTGAGTGAGAGCAGCACTGTGATCACCTCAATATTAAATTTGAGTGCACTGAACCCTGTGGAAGGCATCATGTAGGGTACAAGTGTCACCTTTGCTTTTTGCTTCTGGGTGGCATTGGTGACAAACTTGCACTAATTTGGGTGGGGTAGAAATAATCTTTTGTCACTCCAGGGACTATTAATGGGATTTAAACTTTTGAGCTTTTTAAGGAACTTTGTAAAAAAACTGTTGGAAATTGACGGACGTCAGGGAAGAATTTTAAACTTGTTTTGGTGGTGGTTTATGAGCTCTAGTTGAAGCCTTTTGTTTAAAATTTTGTCTAATGAACATTAGTTTAATAATTAGCCCTTATAAACTTTCAGTGCTTGTAACTTTGTCTTCTCCACTGTTAAGTGACAGTGATGTCTGTGTGCTTGTGCTCCATTCTTCCTTCAGTTTCCCCCAATAAACCTTCACTCACCTGGGCCTGCAAGAACTTATTCCAGAGATCTTTGGATTTGGTCAGGCTGCCTCTGTTCTCCAGACTCCTATGAGTAAAATAAAATCTGTGATTTGGTTCTGGATAATGATCTTTGTCCATTAATTGATACCCAAAAAAGTTTTCACTCTTTAATAGAGCTGCTACTTTTAATATTGTGTTTCAGTTTATTCTGTTGTTCCCTGCTGGATTGTTTGCCACATTAGTTTAAACAGAATAGTGGATTTTCTTTTTTTTACCTTTTCATACCTTTCATTCACTCTATTGATTTACCAGTCCTTTGTAGTCTTACTGTCAATTGTCTTGATCTCTTTAATTCCTAATATACAGCATTTTTGTCATACATTAAAAAAATGTGTCAGTCTATCTGATTTTGCATTCAAAGGAAATTCAGATTTTTGAAATAATAAGCCTTGTGTTAGAACTTATGCTTCTTTGACACCTTCAGATCAAAGAGAAAAGCAACAGAGTTTTTAACAGATACTCTTAGATGTAAATTATATTGAAAGACTAAGCAAAAGTAGAACAGTCCTGACTTTCCCTTTCAGAGAGGCAGCCTCTCTATTTATCAGTTTCATCTCCTATCTCAGAACTGGTTTCCCACCCGAGTCTGTTCAGCAGAGTATCCAAACAGCATCCTGGAGTTTCTACATCTCGTGTTCTCACCTCCACACACAAAGCTGGGAGATTGCATTTGTGTGGAACTCACTGGGTATGAGACATTTGGGAATTCTGGGAGCTGGGGTGAGATTTACCCAAAAGCAGGGGGTGGATGACCCACAGTTCTGGGTCTGAGGTGTCAGATAACTCCCCTGCAGCCAGGCAGCAGGTGCAGTGCATTTCTGGGGTCCATGTGCTGCATTCCTGGCTGAGAGAAACTTCACTGGAGTTTTCCAGGAGCAGCAGAGTTCTGGTGCATCTGCACTTTGACATCTCTTTTCCCATTTTGCTTTTCTCATGGCTGGTAGTACCTGGCCTGACCTTTCAGTTACCATGCTGGTTTTAATTCAGAACTCTTCAGCCTTATTCCCACTTCTCTGCTGAGATGAGTTGCTGATTCTTTGTCCTCTCAAGGTGCTCATGGTGGAGGAAAAGGCTTTATTGCCAGCGGCATTAATTCATGGAGTGTATCATTTAGAGGCCTCTTGTAAGTTGAAGCCTTCTATTTCTGGTTTGTTCTCCAAAGTAATGAAAGATTAAACTCAAATTAATAATTTAAGAGAATTGCTGCTAAGTTCATTTAGCCAATTGAGTGTCTATAGAGATATCAAGACAACCTTTCAGCATTTGAGCTCAAGACAAACATGAACACACCTAAGTAGTCCTAGATTATCATAATAAATCATTCCAAAATGTCACTCTAAGTCATCATAGTGGTTTATCATAAATGTTATCAGTTTATTTTAAACACCTTTAGAAATCACCCTCCTCTTTCACAAGGTGGTTGAGGTACAGAGTTTGGTTCTACAGTGGCTCTGGGGAACCTGTAAATGGACATTTCTCCCACAATGGCTGTGATGGTGCTGCAGCCCTAACGCGTGATGCTCTATTCATTCCATCCCTTTCTGTCACTTCATTCTCCAGCAACTTGCCATTAGTATTTTATTCTTTTTCTCTGCTCACTCTTATAAATTTGATATTGGATAGTGTCTTAGGGGAAAGAATTTTCTCCTGAGAGTTATTAAATCATAAGATCAGCAGGTTGGAAGAAATCTCCAGTCCAGCATCCTACTCAGTGTGGGGTCAGCTGACAAAAACTGTTCAGAAATGATTTAGGGGTTGCAGTGCTGGTGGTGGTTCGTTGTTGTTGTTTAATTAACTGAATTCTGTGGGATACAACACATAGACTAAACCATTAAACCATTGTTCCTTATTTGCTAGGTGCTTAATGAGATTTAGTTGCAGTACTGTTTTCACTCCATATTTGCGAGTATTTTTTGAAGGCACACTCATAAGCCAACAAAGCAGAATTGGTTTGTAGTATTATAAAACCTATTAATCAGCTGTAATCCACCAGAGCATCATTAAGAAAGATAAAAAGCAATTGTCTATCCAAACCTTTGGTTTAATTTAAAGGTGTTTTCTAATCTGTATCAGTTTATATTCTATATGAGACATTAGAATGACATGAGGCATTAGATAACCCTTATCAAAAATGGTTTTTGCTCAGACAATTTATTAAGCCATCTTTTTCTCTTCAGAGTCAGGACACTTTTTTTCCTCAAATCACAAAAATAGATGAAAATTGTGTAATAGGTTTAACTGAAGACTAGTAGAGCAAGAAAATGATCTACTAGGGATTGCATTTTTCTACCAAGCCACAGCAGGTCAGAGTTGCGTATTAATAAGTTCCCACTTTTTCTTGACCTTGCAGAGGGGTCCTGACTCTCCTCATCATTAGCTGTGAATTGTCACATTTTTTGTAACTGAAGTCCTTATTATTGCTGGAATGAGGCATGAAGGTTTGAATTGCTCCTGTTGATATTTTGTGATGAGTTGGTTGTTGATGTGGGCTGTGTAGGGTTTGCAGAGATGTTTAAAAAAGACCCAAACAAACCGAGTACCCCAAAACCATTGATGGTGTGGATCAGTGAGAGGAAGCTTTACACTTTTTAACCAAACTCAGCTGTGCTGAAACTTTAAAGTGGGAAGAGCAGCAGCTCTCACATCGTGTCTGGAGGGAGTGTGGAGTGTACTAAGGGTCTGTCCTCAGCTCCTTTTCCTGATCTTGGATTTCTGTGCCTGTGCTGGGCCTCTGGTGGCTGTGGCTTCTCTGGTTTTTGTGCCACAGCTGTGGCTGATGTATCCATCAGAGTTCTGGAACTGGAAAATCCCCATTGTCCCTTTCACCTCAGTAATACCCTTGAAGTGCAGGTTACTCAGGAGAGGAAGTTTGAAGATGGATGCCATTGCCACAAAAGCCAGGAGGGTCACAGGGGGGCTCAGGGCTTGACTTCTCACCACAAAATGTCTCTTAGATTCAATGTCCTTTGATTCACAAAGAAATGATGAAGAAAATCTAAAGGTTGATGCTGGTTTTTT
>WBNP01000584.1:448894-545123 GCA_013401095.1 Passerina amoena | reverse complement strand
TTCAGAACCTGTTTTCCAAATTGCTCAATATTTTGGCCACCACCTTGAAGCATAATAATTCTAAAGTATTTGAGTCAGCAGGGGGAGGGTTTGGAATAGCCCTTTATTAAGTAGTAAGCAATTTTCAACCATAGCTGCAGTGAACTGCTATTCAGCTGTAATATATGGAAAATAAGTAAAATAATTCACTTGTGTAATACCTGCATTGCATTTTAAAGTTTAACATCTCAGCAGTTTTATGAGAAGGGAAGTATTAAATGACAAATCGTATACCTTGTGATAATTAGAAAATGTGCTTAACTCTGCCATTAGATCAACTTTCCTCTTCAGAAGCCTCTCACTCCAAACTTGTGGATTGAGTGAAAAAGTCAGGTGTGTTCAGGTGTCCCTGAGAGAAAGACCCTGTGAATCTTGCTGAGCAGATTTTCACAAAAGCAGGTGTCCATTATCAGATACAATCTTGGTGGAAATAGTCCCTTACACATTACAGTGAAAAATAAACCAACAGTGAAAAATAAACCAATAGTGCAGCCACTGTGAGAGGGAAGTTCTGAAAGATTCAGAGCTCCATCACTCACAAGTAAAAATGTGTCACTAGGTAAGAAAAAGGCCCTGTTTTTCCATAAATATATTTTATTATTATTTTTACTGTTGAAACTACTGTTATTTTCTCATTCTCTACAATCCTTAATCCCAGCATGGTTTGGGTTGGAAGGGACCTTAAAGCTCACCCAGTGCCACCCCTGCCATGGCAGGGACACCTTCCACTGTCCCAGGGCTCCAAGCCCTGTCCAGCCTGGCCTTGGGCACTGCCAGGATCCAGGCACAGCCACAGCTGCTCTGGGCAAGCTCCTCCTGTGCCTTCACCAGAGTGAAGAAAAACTCAACCCATTAAATTGCAAAAGTTCCCTGAAAAAATTCACCTGAAATAAGACTGATTTTGGTAGAGAACATAGAAATCATCAGTAGATTCTTATAATTCCACTGTCAGATTAAATAGAGAATTAGATTTATGTTGCAGGAGTTTATATGATGATAACAAGCTGGTATTTCCGAAGTTCTGAAAATTCTGTTCCATATATGTTGTAGATGACCATAAATGACTCTGAACTTAGGGGGAGATTCTCCAGCCCTGTGGCTCTACCAATGAGTTATTCAAAATTTTCAGAGATTAAACCTTAAACTATGTAAAAAAACAGTCTAAGAAGGTATTATTCAAAAACTTTCCTCAGCAAATTTTTTTCTCCTCAATCTACCCCTAGATGTTGTAAAAAAAAATAAATAAATTAGGCATATTTATTCTGTTCACTTTGATGATTTCCAGAGAAATTTGTACAAAGGAAAGCATGCTCAAACTAATTTAATGGTGTCTGGATTTCCCTGATGCTGAGCTGCTACAGATGTCATTCCAATGTGTGTGCAAAACAGGTTTCTTGACAGGTGTGCTTTTTTCTCTCACATTGCAAGAAAAATGCACATTAGCAAATTAGACAATCTTTGCATGAGACATCAGACACAATTTGGGGGTTTCTGAGGATGATAAATTTCTTTTTGGTCGAACATCTGGATCTCGTTACTTCAGTAGCTTTTCCTCAGTGATGGAAACGTTGTCTAATGTGTACCTTCTGTCATGTTGATTGGTTTAAATGTTTATTTGGGAGAAGAAAGGATAACCTTTTAGTGCTTTATTTCTACAGCTTGCGTTTGTTATGGTATTGCCTAGATAGAAGAAAAAGTGTTTTTAAACTCCAGGGTGCAGATGGTTCTAAAAACTTTTAGGGAATTCAGTTTTCCACCAGTTTTAGGCCAAGTGCAAGGATTTGTGCCTGGTGGTGTAAACAGGACTCAATTAAAAGAAGAAAGAGCCAAATGCCAATAAAATATTTCCCAAATGATGGCAGGAAGCTCTGCCAGGGGAGCTTTAGGTCGGGTGTTAGAAGGTTCTTCCCCCAGAGGGTGGCTGGGCACTGCCCAGGCTCCCCAGGGAATGGGCACCAAACCCGCCAGAGCTCCAGGAGCCTTGGGACAACACTCCTGGGCTCCTGCTGGAATTGTTGGGGCTGTTCTGAGCAGGGCCAGGAGCTGGATTTTGATTCTTTCTGATTCTTGTGGGTCCCTTCCAAGTCAGGTTATTCTGTGATTCAGTGGAACACATTTTATATCATGCTTCAGTGTCAGCTTTGCCAAAAGGTCACTCCTTTGTCTTTTTGGCAAGTTATAGATCCAACTCTTTGAATCCAGAGCTCCATTCTCACAATTACCATGGATCCCCTTTGAATTTTCCATTTTTTTCTGAGGAATTTTGCATCACTGGTGAAAGGTATGATGTTCAGTAAGATCAGCCAGCACTTGTGCTGAAAGCATTGCCATGAGAACATTGACCTAATTTTTGATGAGCAGTATTGGAGCTAATATCAATTATGCTTGGAATGATCAGAAGAGGAGCTGGCTGAGTGACTGCATGGATGGTTCAGAGGGGCCATCAGCTCTAAATGCCACGTAACAGTGTGTTCATCACTCACTAAAATTTTTTAAAAGCAACTTTTGACAGGATGGCAATTTCAGATACAGACCTTCTGAAGGAAATAAACCTGAAACTAGATTATGGCCCTGTTGGTTTTATTGATTGATTTAACACTTTTGGAAGCTTCCAGTGTACTGGAAAGAATCACAAGCTCCATCTCTGGCATCCATTTAACTTCTGTCACCATTGCAGTGTTGGCACTGTAGGACTGGCACACAAAGGCACAGCTTCAACTCTGGGAGCAGCAGAATGAAACTGAAAATGCTTTCATCAGTTAGAGCAGAAGGGGTGTTTATGCTCAGGGTGGTGAGTTCATTAGTATTTATTTGTTTTAGATGAATTGGAAAGAGACCAAACAGTAAATCAGGCTGACAGCAGAATTTCTCTTTCCTCCCAAACAGTGGGAGTGCAGCCTCTGCAAAAGTGGAGGAATGTCCTTTCTTGTTGTTTAGTCCAAAAAAATGAAATTAATGTATACAAATGTTTTTAAAAAATGTTATTCTAATAACAGCACTTTAAATAAATGGAATCACTAAGACACTACACTACAGAGCTGAAAATGAGGCCATGATCCTCCTCACTTTGGGTGCTTTGGTTTATTTCATGCTTACAGAGAAGTAAATTCTGTGCCTGATCACAGCCTTGTTTAAAGATACCCTTGTTTCGGTCAAATCTGTAAATGTGATTTTCATAACTGGCCAAAACCTCGAGATTTGTGAGAGGACAGGAGGTTGCAGTTCAGATTCCAACCCATTATTCAAGCACATGTTTAATGTTTCATTTGTGGAAGTGATAGAACAACTTGGAGCTCAGCCTTTAAATGTCACTGCCAGGTTCCAGGGAGCACCTCACCCAGGTGTGGAGAGATTTACACCTAGCAAAGGTGTGTGCAGGTTTGCTATTTACACAGAAGGGATTTCCAATCTGGAATATCATTTATGTAGCAGCTCCAGGAATGGTTATTTCCTCATAGTCTAATCTTTAAACATCTTCCAGTAAAAGACATTTGATAGTTAAATATTAATAGTGGCACATAGGAAGGGAGATGATAAGGCAGTATAATATGTGGGAGTGACATGGAAGAATAGCATGGGATTAATTCTGAGAATGTTATGATCAGGTTAATGCTGCCTGCAATATTCTTACTATATCCCTTTTATTTAATTTTTAATAATTTATTTTTCATCTAGATAAAATAAAAGTCTGATCTCAATAAGAAATTGTATTAGCCAATGAGGGTTTGTGTGGCTGATTTTTATAAATCGTGTCAAAAGTGATGGTGATATTTTGATGAAAAATGTAAGCCTGAAAAGATGACTTTAGTAGGAAAAATAAATTCAGAGAGTATTACATTTGTAACAGCAGCTTGCATTTAATTTTGTAAGTTGAAACAAAAGAAATACAAGGAAAAAAAATCAGCTCAGTTATAATGCAGACTTTTTTTTTTAAAGGAAAAAGTTGGCCTAAGTTACTTTTTTTCCAAAACTAACTCCCAGTTTAAAAAATGAAATGAAATATTTGTTTATGTAAGATGCAAAGACTGATGGCTGTGAGCAGCTAGGTAATAGATTATGCAGCCAGAAGGGAGTATTGTTGTCAGCCAGTCTGACTTCATGAATTAATTTTTGTTTGTATTGGTGCAGAACTTAGGGAAAAAAAAAAAGAAACCCATGCATCTTTAAGATGATTAGTGTTGAAAAATCTTCTGTTTGCCCCTATGCTGGCACTATTACAAAATTGAACCTTCTCTTGGACTGTTTTTAATTTATCTTCCAGCCATTTAATCTCATATTTCTGTCTGGTAGACTGAGCCAATTGCCAAATTTTTCATCTCCAGAGCAAGAGCTGATCTCAAAGGCTTGACCTTAAGCTTTTTGATAAATAAAGCGTGGTGAGCTTTGTCCTCCTCTGCATGTTGTCCTGACATTTAGCCATTTTCATGGGATACATCTGGACCCTCTCATGTTTAACTTTTGTTTTAATGGCTGCTCAGAACATACACTCAGCAGCTTTGCTGACTTCCTTTTTTTTGCCTGTTATTTGTGAGTATCAGACCTCTTGAATTTGTTGAAATCTCCCATCCTGGCTGCTCATCCCCTGGAATGTTATTCCCAGGAATTGCAGTGGCTTTGGCAAGAGCCTTTGCTTGGCAGGACAGTCTCTGTTTGGTAAAATCATCATTCTTGGCATCTCCTGGAGGTGTGGCTGCATTTGCCTGTCTCAAAGGAAATATTGCACAATCCAGGCTGCTTGGGTTTCAGAGCCTGCCCACTCAATGCCAGAATCTCAGTTATCCCAATGGTCTGTGACATTTCCCAGAGAGCAGATCAGTTGTCCAATTTAGCAAATGGTGACAATTCTACAGCTGTGGTTGAAGATTCTTCAATTGGTTGCATTTATTCAACTTAGTTCATGCTTTCTTTCCTTTGCATTATGCTTCCTATTTGCTTAAAGTATACAGGAACAATCATATTCCCCTAAAATTAATACTCAGCTATTCCATAATTCACTTTGGAATTAGGTTTCATTAGATGTGGATCTTTCATGCAGGGTGTCTCCCCAAAATTCATCTTGAGCAGACAGATCTACTGCAATCCAACAGATCCATGTTGAGCAGGTTACTGAATGTAAACTGTTACCCATGGACAGGTTTTATGGACCTGCAGCTATTTTTGGCATTTTAACAAACTCAGTTTAGGATCTTTCTCTGTTGAAGTTAATTGGAATTGGCAAGCAATCATCACAGGTGAGACAGTCAGAGAGAAACACCTTTATTTGGGAAAGAACTCATTTATATTCAATTTAATGAAATTCCTGGTGGACTGAATGATAAATATGTCTGTTTCACTCAGTTTGATTAGGCTTTGTTGTTGTTGGATTTGCTATAATTAAATATAATTTATGAACTTTTTAGAATTATACCTTCTTCTCTTACTTCTACCAGATCTTTACAGGTGTACAACTTAGAGTAAAATTAGAATACCTCAGCAAGGTTCAATTGTTAGTGTTTTATAATGGCTTTTCAGATTATTTCTCTATTTTTGACTTTTGTTAAGACTTGTTTAGAATATAATCAGATTTTTTTCCCTTTTCTGGGTTCCTGGTCGTTTTGGGGCTGTTGTTGTTGGGGTGACACCCGTGGGTCAGAGCATCACCACAGCTCACTCCCAAAGGCCAGAGAACCCCTTTGGAGCAGGAGGATAAAATAAATAAATTGCAGCTCTGACACAGCACTCTGACTGCTTGTTGAGAGAGGTTAATGCTGAATTGAATTGTAATTAAGTGCTTTAATTTGGGAGTCATTAAATTTTGGATTGAAAAGCCAAAGTTTTGCAGAAGTTGTGAGTAGCCCCTTTTCATCTGTTCAGAGCAGTGTATTTTGGCATTTGCTGTTAAATAACAATGTTGAAAATACCTTGACACAGCTTCTCGATCAACCTATTTCACTTGAAAACAACTTTTGATTTAAAAAATAATTAAATTGAGAGACTCTTTACTGACTAGCTTATTATTCAATTAGCTTACATGCATAGCCTGATATTTGGAATATTAGTGAAATACAGAAGGCAGTTCTAGCTCTGAAGCAGCATAATTTTAATTATATTTGACACAGGGCTACTTTGAAGCTTTTCCATTGTTTTATTTTTTGAAGTTTGATACCAATCCAGATTGTGCATTGCAAATATATTCCAAAGGAAGTCATGCTGCTTGTGTTTGCATTGGAGCTCAGAGGACACTGAAACTGAGGTCTTGTTTGAAATGGTTTTAATACAACCTTGAAAATTCTATCATTAATATCACTAAATTTTGTCATTATGCTGTCTTTCCTACCTTTATGCTGTGGTGTTTTTTTTTTTTAATTTTTTAGTTTGTTTGGGATTTTTTTGTTTTGCTTTTTGGAGTTTCACAGCATATGGAGGTGCATTCAAAATGCTGTAGGCTGATATATAAACTGTGGGTAAACAAACTGAAACACTATTCAAACAAAATCTTTATGGTCCTGACCCCTTGCCTCCTTTTTCAGTTCTCATATTAGACTTCTGCTTGACTAGAAAAAAACCACCAGGATACTTTCCATGGAGTTTATTTGGTTTCTTGAACTGACCTGAGTGGCAAAGTAAAATTTTAATATTTAATAGTTGGAAGAGGTGCACAACTGGGGAAAAAATAAAATATGTATTTGAAGCTGCTCCGAAGCCTCTTGCAAAGTGTATTTATGGTTGGTTGCTATAATAGAATTTTAAATGGAGAGGAATAAGACCACTGTTGTGGATAGCAGAGAGTTTCCAATGGGAAACAAAAAAAACTTTGCATCTCTTTCTCACTCACTGCAGCTGGTTTGCAGTTAAAAGATTTTGCTTTTCATTGAAATGGAAATCTGTTGCTTCCTTCAGCTTTCGTTTAAGGACCATGCAAAGTGTGGAGCTGATTGCCAGGCTGAGGGTGAGATGCTGCAGCAGTCCACACTCACAGCTGGTGTTGCAGTGGAGTGAGTAATCAGGGAAGCTCTTAATAAATTCCCATTTCCAGCACGTGTGCCACAGCCAGGGGAGGCAGCAGAGGGGCTGGCAGTTTATATACAGCCACAAACAGGATGGGGCAGCTGGAATCAGGTCCTTGAGTGGTTTATTTTCCACATCAGTCTCAGAACATTGTTATGACAATGGAGACAAAAGATGTGACCAGCTCACTGTTTCAACAGAATGCCAAAGAATCTTAAAAGTTACAGCATACCATAAGACAGTCTCAATCTCAGTTTTAGCCAATCACACAGAGGAAAAGCACATTGACAGTAGTTCTACCCAATAATCTGAAGCATACATAATTCTGGTTAAAACATTAACGGCTTATTCTCCAACACAATGGCTCGTTTATAAAAGACAAAGCACAGAGCTCTATTCATAATTAACCTTCTAAAATATACATTAAATAAACTTGTTGCAACTTAGATAGCTAAATGACACAGGCCTATTTTTCTATTTCTCACGTCTGCACTACAGCTTAGAAAACTTTTTGCTGCTTTAGCATTTGTTCCCATAACTGCTGCCTGAGGCCTGCCTTTGTACCACCTTCCTAAAACCTTCTGATTTTTATAGATTCCAACACCTGGGGACGGGAAACTCTCCCAGCCTGGGGGGACAGCAACATCACCACGTCCAGGGGCACGAGGAGCCCCCAGATTTCTCCTTCCACACAGAAAAATCTTACTGGAATTAAGGTTGAGCTGGTGATTATGCTGCTAATACATGAGGCAGCCTATGGTTCCTCTTTGAATGCTCCTTGGTGAAGCCAAGGTTGCAAAATGCACTCGTGTTCTTAGATAAGCTCAATTTCATTTTCCTCTGAAAAGCATTTGACCACCACAGCAATTCAGCTCCTTGCAAACACCTTGGATTAATGATACATTATTTATCCTAGTGGGATGTGGATGTTACAGAGAGCTGTATGAGGAGGAGGTAGTGGCAACAGACATGTTGATTCAGGCTTTAAAACACTGAAATTATTTTTCCAAGCTGGATCTATGCTTTTTTTGCTATATAATAAAACATCTTTTTGGTTGCTTACATAATAAACTTCCCCTCCTGAGGAATGTGAAAAAGATCAACAAAGAAGAATAATGATTTTGGACTTGCACAACTGTTTGAACAAATCCAGGCAGTTCTGGTGACACTAGCATTTAACATCAGTCCCTTCCAACCCCATTTCCCTTGTAAATATTTCCTCATTGGAAGCACCATGTGATTCTCTAGGAAAAATACCAGTCTCCTGAGGTTTTGCTCATTTAAATTCAGAATCAGATGGCATCAGGCAGAAAATAAGTCATCCCCTTATTCCAGTCTTATTCTGACATTTCAGAAAGGGAACTTTCTGCTAGGGTGCAGCCCTATAGGAACTTAAATAAGAAGCACAGCCTAAGGTAACATTGACTTTTCACTTTGCATGAGGCAGAAATTTGCTTGTGGAGGATGATATTGATGTTGAAGGCTCATATTTTAAATGCTACTGTTGTAAAGGTTTCATAACCCTAAAAGTAAGCTGTAAACAAACTTTCCAGTGTGAATCCCTAAAAAACTCTAGGTCAGGATTTAGCCAAGTTGAGATGTGACTTTTATTTGGAAATTGGATGGCATTGAAAGGCCAGAACATTGAAACATCATAATTAATAGGAAGAGATATTTCTGAATATTTGTACCACTAATCAGTTAACTGACTAGAAATGCCAGAAGAGTCCCCAGAGAGATGCCTGGATATGCTGGAATGCCCTGTGGAGGTCTTTGTCACCTGTTGAAGGCAGGTGGGATGGGGAGAAGGGGGGACAAAGGCCCTCAGTACCCCCAGCACCCCCAGAATTATTGTCCCTACTGATCTGTTCAGGATGTGCAGGCAGATGTTTCGTGATGTCTCAGTGAAACAGGGAGGACAGATGTTGAAGGGTCTTTTCATTAAATGGAAAAACACATCCATGGGTTTTCCCACCTGTTTGCAGCTGCAGGATCTTCTGTAGGACTTGGGTTGCTGAGACCCTGCTCCACATGGGTTCCCACTGTGTGAAATGGTCATAATTCTGTTACAAATCCTACTCTGGCAGCATTCCCAGGGAATAACTGCTCACGTTGATCTTTTCCATGATAATCATGGGGGATTTCAGGGATATCTCTTTTCTTTCATCTAGAAAAAATAATCATGAAGTGAATAGCTCCCAATGAATCTGTATGATCCTTGTACCATTGCCATATTTAGGGCTGGAGAACTCGAATATTTTGAGAACTTTGAAGGATGTGTGTGAGATTTTTCTTAATTCAATATAGGTTTTAGAAGAGTTATCATGCAGAATTTTGTAATAATTTGCTTCATTTGATTCTGACAAATCCAAATTAATGTATAATAACAATGTAACATTTTCACTTTATCAATTTTAACAACATTCAAATTTGACATTCCACTTAAAACAGAGAATATATTCTGTATATTGTTTATTAATTGTTTAGTAATTTTGGGAATGGAAATGGCAAAAATCATCAGGCTTCTGGATTTCCTAAAGTCTACCTTTTGCTTCTGTATTTGCAGCAAACCTTTAAGAGAAAAAGAGCGCACATGTCAGAAATGACACAGCTTCATTTCCATACTGTAATTCCTGTCCTTAATGACATCTAATGATTCCCAAATTAATTTCCTGTGCAGGACAGCACACAGAGGCACCTAGGACATTACTTCCTTAAAATATTGCAAATGTTTCTTTCTTGTCAGAGGTCATACATTTTTTCCTTGTCTACTGAGAGCTGCTGAGTGCTGTTACAAACCAGATAGATGATGTTGCTTTAAATAAACAAATGTAAATCACTCACTAAAATCATGTTAATGCCAGAGCAGCGTGCATTGGGTGCTGTCTCTCAGGATGCTGCTCTGGGTACATGTATAATGCAGAGAACTTTGACACCAGACTTTGATCTGCCTTAAGTGGAGCACAGACGTGGGATCCTGGATGGCTGCAAGTGCTGCTCTGAGATGTTCTTGTACAAAACATCTCCCGTGTTTGGCTGTAAGACAAAATGCACTGCTTGCTCTGACTCCTGTCTGCTCCTTCTCCAGAGTCTTGTTTGCCTTCCATGCTCTGTTTTACTCTATGGGAGTAGCAGTGATAGATAAAAGTTATTTAAGAAAAAAAATGCACTCTGTGAGTGGTGAAAGTGGTGACCATCTCTAGGTTGTCCCAGTTTAAACTCAGAGTTTTGGGGCAGTACATGGCCCAACTTTTGTGTTATGCAGTTTGAAGGACATGTTCAAGGTCTACAACATCACCCAGACAGAACACACACAGTTACCAGCCAAATTTAGAAATTAATGATCCTGGCTGCTGCATGCAGTCTAAGTTACCTCCAGTTTAGCTATTCTGCACTTGTTTGTAGGATTGGCACAGTAAAAGGCCCTGCCTCGTGGGGCTCTGTAGTCTAGAGGCTCTTCTCTGCTTTTGCTTGATCAGATGCCCATTCCTGAGACAAATGAAGCAGAATAAACTTCAGATAAAAGCTGCCTTTCGTTCTCCTAATGAGATGGCTGAGAGCTGAAAATGAGGGGAGAGGCTGCCCTGGTTCTGTTCTTACCTGAGGCTGGGACAGAGAGGAGCATCCTCTGTGTGCTCCCTAAGCCACAGGGACTGAGAGAGAGGAGCATCCTCTGTGTGCTCCTTCAGCCACAGGGCTGGGGGACACTGAGAGAGAGAGAGAGGAGCATCCTCTGTGTGCTCCCTAAGCCACAGGGATGGAGGGACACTGAGAGAGAGAGAGAGGAGCATCCTCTGTGTGCTCCTTCAGCCACAGGGACTGAGAGAGAGGAGCATCCTCTGTGTGCTCCCAAAGCCACAGGGACTGAGAGAGAGGAGCATCCTCTGTGTGCTCCCAAAGCCACAGGGATGGGGGACACTGAGAGAGAGAGAGGAGCATCCTCTGAGCGCTCCCTAAGCCACAGGGATGGAGGGACACTGAGAGAGAGAGAGAGAGGAGCATCCTCTGTGTGCTCCCTAAGCCACAGGGCTGGGGGACACTGGCAGAGCTGCTCTCCCACCCCTGCTGCAGGGATTTCCCTCTGGGAAGCTGCTCCATGAGTCCTGGGACCAGGAAAAGCTGCTGGGAAGGGTCCTGCAGTGGTTTGAGGAGAGCAGGAGAGGCTGTGCTCAGCTCCCAGCTCTGGGAGCTCTGCTGCTCTCAGAGGGCATCTCAGCACCCCTCAGTGCCTTCATCTCTGTTTGGTGAATGGACAGATGTGGCTGCTCAATTCTCCTTCCAGAAAAGCTTTCTGTGGATTGTCAGCCTCAAATCTCAGCCTTGCTCAGTGCTGGGATTGCAGCCTGTCGTGCTGCAAAGGAGGATGTCTCTCAGGAAGGCTGCTGATAATCAGCCCCCTCCTCCTTCCCATTCAGAACTGTTACCCAGTGTCAATATTTTTTTTTTTTCATTTCACTGCATCACCTTCTGTCTTTGATATCTGCAAATTCTTTGAGTAATTTTAAGTTTTTCCCCTCAACTTCTAAAATCTTTTTTTCACATAACCAAAGCAGAAGCCCAGCCTTCAGTTCAGGAATCTTAATTGCAAAGCAAAGCCCACTTTTTCAATATTTTGCTACAAGAGAGAGACAGCTTTGATAGTTTAATATCACACTGTCTTTCACAGTGTCTTTCCTCACATGAGGCTAGAAGACAAAAATGAATCCACTAAAAATAGTAAGCTATTCTGGAATTTAACAAACTCAAAAATGAAGTGGTCAAAAGTTAACAGTATTTCTCATCTGTTGTTTATCTCTTGAAATTAAGGATAGCTGAATTAAGTAGGCTCTAAATACAAGTTATTTAAGGCCAGTAATTCAGTGAAAATCCAACTGTCCTAGCAAGGACACAAACATCCAGGTTTCCAGATAATCTATTTCTTCTTATGTCTGTTTTTTAAATGTTAGTAACGACATGTTTGTTTTCAGAGCAGGGGAACCTGCCCATATTTTGTGAATGGCATTTACAGGATCCATGTTCAACACCTGAGAAGGTGGCTGCACTGTCCACAGAGCTAAACTTACTCCCCTATAAATCTGGGAATACCTGTCCTTCCATCAGCTCCTGATGGGAAAACCTGTTATTGTCAATTGACCAAGGGTGACCCTTGCTGTGCAAACACTGACCCTGATGGATCAGGAAATGCATGTGCTGGTTAGATGGGATCTTTTCCCTTCCTGTGTCTGATAGAATGCATTCATTAGCTCCATTCTTCTGTTCAGCAATTCTTTAAAATATGCAATTTATGCTTTAAGTAAGACTTGCAATTAGTCCCTCTACCTAGTTACTGTCAAAAACAAAGGATGCATCCAGCCCTCTCTCATTAGTATTCCCACAAAGTGAATTGTTCCTTTCAGCTCTCGTTGGTTATTATTTAACAGTTAATCCCAGAAGTTTATGGGCTGGTGTTACGATGATGATTATTTTTCTGGTTGCTGTCCAAGGGGTCATTTTGAACGAGACTCATTGCAGAAGGGCTGCAGAGGATGTAGATTTGCAGGGGCATTTAATGTGCTTTGCTTCCAGTCTTTGTGTGGCTGGGCAGGCAGCCAGGCACTGTCTGAGGTTTGCTTTGTAAGTCCTGAATCACTAATGCAAAGGCAGGGGAAGCACAGAGCCATCATCCCCATCTGTCCAATATTACTGCTCCTGGAGCTGGCCCTATTGAACATATTGAATTAATTCCACTGCAGCGTTGCCCATCAAATTACTTGACTCTTTACATCACCCCTTTTTTGCTCCCTAATGCAAAACATCCATTTTATTTGACAAGGCCTTCTTTGGCTTTGGCCTAAACAGAGGATGGGGATGATCTTGGCTCACTTGGCTCTAAATAATCGTTCTTTAATTACACTGGAGGTGGGATCATCTGCAGTAATTACTGAAAAGATGTCAGCTCTCAGATAATGGAGTAAAACATTAATGGCACTGAGCTGGCCCAGGCCCTGACTCACAGACCCAGCCACTCGTGGTGCTGGGGCTTGGCACTGCTCTCAGCCTGGCCGAGGCTCCAGCTCAGCACCTGACTTAGGACCTTGCTGAAGTACCAGATTTCACCATGCTGATGGCTTTTGTTTTGTGTAAACCAGAATCCTGCCTTTTCTTCAGAAAACAAATCGTGGGTTAAGTCAGATTTTTGCAGATACCAGCTTGAGTAATGTCTTTGAAACTCTCTCACAAGCCCCCACATCTTTTAAAGAGGCCCCTGATATCTTGAGATGGACAGGCCATAGTGACACAGAACTTTTAAAGGTAGATTAGCAGTAAAATCTTGGGTGTAATTTTATTTGAAGAGTTCTCTTTTGGCAGAAACTACTGGATTGTTCACTTATAAATGAAAACTGTTGGCTTATCCCAAAATCATTTAGGTTGGGAAAGGTCTCTGAGGTCATAGAGTCCAACCTTTGGCTGATCACCACCTTGTCAATAATGAGAATAAACTTTTCCTGCACGTGTGAGTGAAACAAAGCCAGGAGCTGATGTGTGGGTAATGCTCCCAGATTCTGACACAATGACAAAGGGACACTGACTTGCAGCTCTGGGGGCTGAGAGATTCATTAGCAATAAACTTTCAGCCAATTCAGAGCATTCACAAAAAATATTCCAAAGCTGCTGTGCTTGGAGGTGTGCAGCTGTGACTTTCTGAACGTGTACCTTTGATTATACATCTCATGGCCTTGCTCAAGTCCTCAAGTCCTTTGAATGTAAAGGCCCAGTAAAATTAGAATTATATAAATATACAATATTCCATGGCTCCCCTGTGTTTCGTACTATTTTCCCTCCTTTTTTTTGCAGTTATTTTAGCAACAACTAAAACTTTCATATTCAAAAAAAAAGAATCCAAATCTATCAATCTATAGCTGACAGGAGTACTTAGTGAAGCAGCAACTGTCATTTGCTATTAAGTTAGACAGAAAATCTAATATAATTCCAATTAAAAATAAGCCAGATGAGATCTTTAGAAAGGACTTCTTCTGCATCTCCTCACATATGTTACTTTTCAAATGAAAAAAAGTAACATATGTGGAGAGCACTTTGATCCATATGGTGTGCTCCCCTTGATATTTTTTCTATTAAAAATCTCTATACTGATAAGTCAGCCTTTTGATTTATATACTTGCTTTTTCCTCACTGTAGAATATTGAGGGCTATTTTTTTCTTCCCTTTTTCTGCCTCTTCTTTTTCTTCTTCCCAGATTTATCTCTATTTCCAGTGTCTGGGGGAAGTTTCAAGCTGAAGTTTGGGGTAAGGAGCAGGAGTGATGGATTTGCCCTTTCTTCCCCAGGACTTGCAGCAGTCCCAGATGAAGCCTGAAATTCCTTTTCCTCCCTATGGAGCTCAGCAAGGTGCTGTAATGCACAGAATTCAGCACAGATTTAAATGTACACAGGGCATTCAGTGGATACCAAGCCTCTTGTGTTCATGTTCTCTTTTCTGTTTGCCTTTCTTCTGGAAATCAGCATTCCTTCTGGAATCAGCATTTCTGGACCTTACAAAATGCAAAATCTCAAAAAACAAATCTCTACTTGCTATTCAAAACCTAAGTTAATTCCAGTTAAAATTTGGGTTTTTTGTTTTTTGTGGTGTGATTGTTTTGGTTTTTTTCCTTGTGTGTGTATATGTTTTTTAAAAAGCATTTATCAACTTTAAAGATTTTATTTATTGGTTGATTGGAAAAAGGAAAGGAAAGGGAAAGAGGAAAGGGAAAGAGGAAAGGCACCTTCTGGAGTGGCCCTGAGTTTCCCCAGCCCTTTGGCTACAGAGCAGCTCATCCATGTGCAGCTTTGTGTGAAATTGATAAGAAGTGGAGTTAATCAAAGCACTCAAGAAATCTGTTTACTGGAGGTATCAGAAATGTGTGAGAAAAGGGTTTAAAGAACTCTTCAGCGTCCTTTAATGTGCTGGGCACATTTCCCACTAAGAGTGTGCAATGTTTTTAGGAATTCCAGCAGCTTTTCCTGACTTTTTGACAATTCTGAACCTTACATTTACAAACAAAGTTCCTCTCTGCTTTCACTGGAGACTCCTGCTTGTAAATCAGTGTCAGAGTGTAGCCTGTGGGTTTTCTAAGTTCAGGAGACAACCCCTAGAAAATAAGAAGGCAGACACATTAATGAGAGAAGTTAAATAAATGATGCAGCCCTTTTCCCCCCTCCCCTCTCTCCCTGAAGATGGCCACTGGCACACCACTTGAAATTATTCATTATTTTTGTATCTGCTCTGTAGACATTGCACGAGGCTGCTTTCCTTGTTTGGGATATTCCCCCAGTGAAAGCACTGCTCCTGTTCTAGGGGATTTATGGGTTTGGGGTTTTGCTACACCACAGGGATCATCATCACTGTTCTTGCCTGCTCAGCTCTGTGTGGGGTGCAGCAGCTCAGCTGAGGGTGCTGAGCCCTGGGAATAACACAAGGAGCACTTTAATGAGAATTGTTTCAGCCACTTCAGTGCCAAACTATTTGTTTTAGTGTAAAACATTCTGTGGCTCTGAGAATCCTATTTTCATGTGTTCATTTGGAGTGAGGGACATGATGAACATTTAACTGAGTAGAAACATCCTTGAGCATGGCTGAACTGAAAATTCATATTATCACAGAAGTGTTTAAGTGACTTTTTTTCAATTTATCAGTTTAAGTTAGCTTTTATTAAGACAGGCAGTACGTTAATGATCTGTGCTTTATTTTTTAAAAGAATTGCTTTACATAAAGAGCAGAGTTGCTGGCAATTTTTTGGAGAGTGCTATAATTGTTTCTAACTTTTCTGTACATTACATTGTAATTTTAGAATGCTCATTTAAAACTTTAATGAACACTATCATAAACAAGTTAATAAAAACTGCTATTAAATTCTGTTGTGATGGTGAGAAAGTGATGTGCTATGAAAAACTGTATAGGAATAGCAATTGTAGTAAATATAATTTAATAGATTGGAATGAAAGGTGCAAATTACCAGCAGAAAAACCTAGAATGAAGACTCACTTAAGTTTAAAGGGAACAGTGCTTTAAAAAATGGGAGTTTTGAAAATGTTCAGTATTTCCCTACAAGCATAGAGCTTTACCTGAGAACATGAGAACAGCAGCATCCAGCTGGTATTTAGGAAGCTGAACCTTCACAGAACTTTTTTCCATTTCTGGATTAATCCAAAATCTGAATTTAGTTTGACAATAATAATGGTGGCACTTGGCTCTTGATATTCTATGATGTGATGTCGAGGTGAAAGCTCATAAACTGTCAAAAAGCACAAGCCCTGTGCATCATATTTTAAATTAATGAAGGAAAAAAAGCTGAAAATCTTTCTGTATTTGCAGCTGGAACCATCCCCTGCTGTTCCCCGTGGTATAACCTTTACCAGGGTATCAGTGGCACCTCACTGCAGTGTCAGGGATCTGGGACATAACAAAAAACCAGATTTTCCTACAGGGAGATGCAAAAAAACCCCCAGTCTTTCCTGCAGGGAGATTCCAAAAAACCCCAGTTTTCTTACAATCATTTGCAAGTTTTACACATTATCCTTTGCATGGAAGGACAATCTTTGGAGATGAAGTGCTGCAACGTGACACCGCATTAATTCATGCAAAGATATGAAACAGGGTACAAAAAAGACCTTGAATGAAGAACTATTGAAAGGAGTGGGATTCTGACATTAACATCTGTGCCATCTGGATTTGATACTTTTTTTTCTTTTTTTTTTTTGTTTTAAGTACTTAGACTTAGAAAACAAACTTCCTGAGCATGTGCTTCTGCCTGGAAAACCTGCTGTGAGAGAAGGATGGCAGAGAAAAAGATGATGGAAGGCAAAGGACAGAAGTCTCTGTGGAGGTGCAGTGTGCTTCTAGGAGTATTTGGAATTACTTGTCCAAGTGCTGTGAATGCCCTGGAGGAAAAGCCAATGATGGGATGCAGATGAAGCTCTCTCAGTGCAATATTTTTGGTTTTAGGTTAGGTTGAGGCATGGTTTGTGGCTCTGGAATGGGTATGGGTACAGTTTTGCTGTGGAGTGAGACAGTAATTAAGCCTCAGTAATGAGGTGAGTGGTGTCAAAAAAATCCCATCAAATCTCCTGCAAAGGCAACCTCTGATTTGAGAACATTGGGATATAACAGAGCTTTCCCTTCTCTTAATTATACTGTGAGTTTCTGCTTCTGTGTTTGCTTTGTTTGTTTGGATGGAATTTTTATTGTTATTTTGCTCTGTTTTCTTTCAGCAGAGGCTACAAAATGGGTGGGTGGTGTTCCAGCTCTTTGTTTCTGAAAAGCTATTGTCAAATTCTTGTTCAAAAGGGACCCACAACAGCACATGAATTTAATCCCATTGTAGTTTAGCTTAATTTCCAGAACTGCAGCATTGTTTGGCTGCTCAGTTTGAGCAGCAGTTTGCTGGAAGGGATGCTCAGAGGGTGTGAGGGGTCAGCAGCCTGTGCAGGAGCAAGGAGCTGTGCAGGAGCCTGGCTCCAGATTTGCTTTGCTCTATTACAGCCTAAATCCACAAGTTTTAAATGAGAAATACTTTTCCCCGTCCTTCTCTGTTAGATTATCCAGGGCAGTCATCTAGTCCATTTGCAGGTGACAAGAATTTAGTGCTGTCCTTTGTGTTTGCTGTAGTTCATAAATAATCCATCAGACCTTTTGCTTCCCATGGTTTAACTGCTCTCCCTAAGGACTCTGCTGGCTGCACAGATCTGAAGTGTTTGCTGGAGCCTAAGACTGTTACTGGAGAGTTTTTTTGGAGAACAAAGCCTTGCTCAGATCCAGCAGCTCGGGAGCTCCAGCTGACAGTAAATCAGTTTGCATTCTGCATTATGAACACGTTGTTCCAGCCAGAATCTCAAACTGATATAAAAACCCCAAAAACTTTAATGAAGTGAATGGGAAGGAAATAATGTGTTGTATTAGCAGGAGTAAAAATTTAGTCTTTATTTGAGTACAGCTTAAACAATGCAGTGTGTAAAGATTTGTACTGTTTCTTGGTTCTGAGGAGAACAAGAAGATTAAATATATCTTGCTATGTTTGTGTGAAAGGTGAACTGCAGCCTGCTGGAGAGCACAAAACTTGATACTGTAGGGATTTGTCTATAAAGAAAATACAGATAATCCCATAGAAAAGAAATATTTGATGTCCTCATGCATTTGGTAATGCAGACTTAGCAATATGTTGATAATGGAACATTGTCCCTTTTTGTGATCTTGAAAGCAAAAATAAATATCCTCTGTAATGCTCTTTGCCATGCTGCTTCTGGCTAGCTCTGTGAACTCAGAGTGTTTGAATAGGTGGAAATACATCAAAAAATCTGTAAGACATCTTCCTCTTGTTAAGCCTGGATAGCTTTTTCTTTTATAAAACACAAGCAATATCAAGAGTACCTGGAGGCCATGGCAGTCTCAAGCACTGTTGTAGAGTATAAAATTTATTTGCCACTTTTATTTTTCCTAATAATCCCAAATCAAGATGGAGATATTATAAATGTTAGCTGAGTGAGGTTATATATGAAATAAAATGGTCTCCTGAGGAAGGTGCCGTTCACTTCCAGCTGTCTGCACTGGGTGTGATTCCAAGGGGTGTGCGGGTTTCTGGCTGGAATGCAGCACATGATCCATGCTCAAGGAGAAGCTTGACTGCCATTGCAGGAAATCTTGGATTATAATTCCATGGAAACTGCATTGCCATGCAATTGTCCAGCCTTTGTTCCCCTCCCAGCTTTGGGTGGAAGCTCTGGGCATCCCTGATCTGTGGTCAAGGTGGCACTGAGTGCTCTTGTTAAACCTGTGTCTGATGGCTGGGAGGGATGCCAGCACTCACAATCCTCTGGAGAAGCTCAGCCCCACAAGCAGGGCACCACTGGGGGCTGACTTGCCAGGATATTTGGGAACTTGAATTAGAATGTGCTTTGTGCTGGGCACACTCACACAGGGCTGGTTGTTGTCCCAAACAAAGGGGACAAATTGTGCCATTTCCTTCCAGGAAGAAGCCAGTAACAAAAGCAGAGTTTCTAACTGTGATTTAATGGGAAATTTTCCATTTCTCTACACTATCCAAGGGATAATGTTTTGGGCTCCTGGCATCTCTGTTCCTCTCACTGCAGGACGTTTGCCTGAGGCTGCTTTTCCAGCTGCCCTTGCTCTTGGTGCCTTCCTTTCCTCACACTCTGCTGGAAGCTGGTGAGCTTTGTGCCTCAGGAGTCCCAGGACGCTCAGGCACACCCAGCTTTTTCCTCCCTAAGCCTTTAAAGGCTTCAACTCAGAGTAAACTGAGAATTCATGGCTGCCACGCTGCTCTTCACAGCAGCAGGAGACTGCTCGTGGCTCCCTCAGAGTCACTCTGCCAGGACGTGACAGCCTGGCCCAGCTGAGCAGGGAGCAGGGGATTTCATTCCAGCTGCCCTTCTTCCAGCCAGGCACTTGGGGTGTGAGAAACAAAAACCACTGGGACACAGCTGCAGTGAAACTCTGCAGCTCACAGTCCCCCTCAAAGGAAGTATAAATGCTGAGTCTTCTTTGTCTTCTCTCTTTTAAACTAAACTTCTCACACTAACAACAGGGTCTTTGGTTTTTTTTTTTTTGGTTTATTTTTTTTTTTTACATTTTTAGGTTTGATGGCATAATTTGTCCATATCTGGACAGACAAAGAACAAATTATTAAAAGAATAATAATCCAGATTTTAAACACCTTCTGTTAGATTCTGTGTTCTACTGCTCCCATTATTTAATTTACAATTTTAGGCTCACACAGTGCTGTCAGTATCAGATGTGGGTTTCATCTGTCGTTAATACTTTCCATTTAGAAGTATATTTACTCATATATTTACAAAACCTCAACATATACAGAAGGAAATTGGGTAATGCACTTTGAACAAACAGCAACAACAGGAACTTTGCTTGAATTATTTAGGGAGGAAGGAAGAAATTCTGGAGAAATCAAGATATTTTTATAAATAAATCCTACTTCATAATATTAACTCTTTTCAAGCCCAAATATTTTGTATTGTTCTTCTGGATTCTTCTGCTCTTCACATCTTCCTTCCTGGCAGTCTTTGCTCTTCTGTGCTGCTGCCATTTCACAATCCAAGGTGTAAGACAGGGATGAGGAACAGAATGAAGCCTCTGCCTAATTGCAGAGGGCCAAAGTTTCTGTTCTTTGGAGCAACTGAATAATTTCTTCTCAAAATCCATGTCATGGTTTCCTTTGTAATGTTGGTTTGTGGCTGCATCTTAGTGAAGAGCATTAAACATACAACAGGACTGTTGGAAAACCAGGCCAGGAAGGATTTCATAAACTGCATTTGTATTAATGCATGAAATAATCCAGGCTCTGTTGTGTGGCCCTGAGATGAAATGGAATTTCATGGCTGAGCTCCAGATGGCCAAACCCTCCTGCTCTGGAACCAGGAGAGCCTGCCTGGTGGCTCTGAGTCCCTGCAGTCCCCAAACCATGCCCAGGCATTTTGTGGCAGCATCAGAGCTGGCCCTGGCCAAACTGCTTTGGGCTTTGCTGACAATTGAAGGTCTGGATGTTTGCCTGTCTGCTCTGCAACCTGAGATGGAGATCCCAGGGATTCCAGAGCCCATCTGTTCCCGTGCTTAGCTGTCCTTGTCACCAAAGCAGAGTCTCTAATTAGAGTCTTGTATTTTTTTTTTCCCTTCAGCTTAGAGAAGTGGTTGTGTCCAGTATAAAATGATGCTGAGCTCTCCTTTCTTTGCCACTTGTAAGGGTCACCCTTCTATTCAAGCTGTTTTTTAGCAGACTGACACCAAAAGGTTTTACAGATAAGTTCCTAAAGTGACAGCCACTGCTAGCATTTTCATAGGTATTTCTCTCATTATTGTTATTATTGTTAATATTTTTATTATTGCTAAGTATTATTGCTGCTGGTGTCCGAGGTTTTTAGCAAATCAGGCATCAGCTCTCCTTGCAGCAGGGTTTGTGTTTTTCTGGTGCCCTTTGCCTTTGGTGTGCAAGGCTTCACTCTGCTCCAGCAGGCAAATGCCACAAACTGTTGGCTACAGAAATCAAAAAGTGATGCCACCAACTGCCCTGATGCAATTCATTTCACCAGATCACTGTAAATGGTTGTTTTTTTCCGACTCAGGGCCATTCCTAAACCACAGTAAGTCCCCACACAGGCCTGTGCATGCTGGGGACAGCTGGGGCCAGCAGGTCCCCAGATGGGCATGGAGGCTGCTCAGTGATGTCTTTGATTTGGGTTTCTTGGGAGGATCATGGAATTACCCAATGGTTTGAGATGAAAGGGGCCCATTCAGTCTCCTGTCCTGTACATCAAGGCAGATTTTCTTTAATCTTCCCTTTCTGAGGAACATTCTCATAGGATCCCTAATCTCCCAGGGAATTACAAGGCAGGAGTGGGGTCCTGAGGAGAGGGAAGCAGAGGGGGGAATGAAAAATGCTTGTGCACTTCTGTCAGACTTTGATAATTATTCCTTTGTTGCAGTAATTTCAATTGCAAAAGCCATTTTATAATAATGTTGGATCAAATTATGTGGGGGGGAAAGTTCTGAAGAATGGAGCAATTCAGTAATTTCTTTACATTATGTAAAATACAGCATCTTTTAAGTTGAGGATGTTTAATGACCACTTTGGTGAGCTTAGCAAAAGAGTGGTTTGGGTTTTTTTCTGAAGTGAGACTTTGGAAGAAAGCATAAAGATTTTATATATCCTATAAAACTGGCACACATCACATTATTGATTATATATGCACAATTAGCTTTTTTTATCTAGTTGTATATTATAGCTGGATTAAATTTCTCTGAAACACTTTATGGTGTATCCTGGTGTTTAAAACATTATTGCATCCCCGAATATCTCCTTTAATAGTTCCTGGCATAGAATTTTGCCATAACAGATGCATTTGGGTATTATTTTTTGTGTACTTTTACAATTTACACACAGCTCAGAATAGGCACCTCTGCTTTTTAAAAATTATGTGGGTTTATCATTGTCATGTGGGTTTTTCTTTTTCTTTATTTCTCTTTCTTTCTTTCTTTCTTTCTTTCTTCTTTTCTTTATTTCTCATTATCATGTGAGTTTTTGATTATCATTTTCTTTATCATTAGTTCTGAGCAGTAGACAAATGAAAAAAAAATGCAACAGGGACAGAGGATGAGAAAAATGCTGTGTTTTCTGTGTTTTTCGTGTCATTCTCTGGGTGGCAATCATTGCAATTCCTGTGTGAGATAAGTTAAATAGAATTTAGCAGTAACAGAATGCCTGCATCCAAAATACGATGTCAAGGTTGTAAAATTTAACCAGTCTTGAAAAAATGCCTTTTAATCCATGTGGATAATTCTCTGAGCTTTCAGCAGGTGAAAAATCAGGTTGCAGCTTCTCAGCAGGTGTGGGAGTTGCTGCTTTACACCTCTGAAGGTCCTGCCTGCCTGTGTAGGCTTGGGGTTATTTTTCTGGCAAGGCTGGTTGTAGAAACATTAGGATTTGTGAATTAGGATATCTGGTTTTGATGTCTCTCTGGAGTTGGATCGCACCTTTAACGAGGGGGCAAATCCTTAACCAGGATTGTTGTGACAAATGGAAATGTTCTGTTGTCATGACCTCTTGTCAGATATTGCTCAAAGCAAGGGATGGAATTTTTGATGGCATTGGGGATCGATGGATGGGCAAAATGTGCAGTTCATCTGTTGCAACCCATGGGTCTGTCCTGCCACCAGGACATGGCAGGCAAAGTGATCACTTCAGTTTGATCTCTTGCAAAGGCACGATGGCAGCAGCATCTTCAAAAGTGTGTCAGAGTTATTTAAATTTGTTGCTGAGATGGTGCAATGCAATGTATTTTATCTGGTCACTTAAGAGGTGAACTGGAACCAGAAAATCCAATGTTCACTAGTGAAGGTGTCCTTAAAATTTGTCTTAAATCATAGGAAATATAAATAGGAAAGGAGGAAAAACACTTTGTGAGTTGAAGAAATATGGTTTTAGTTATATCAGTGTTTAAGAAAAAAAAAAAAAAAGAGATGGATGGCAAAGCTTTAAAGCAAAAGTGTGAGCCCACATAGTTTCTGAGTGATCAGAGAAAATGCCAAAACCTGTTTTTTCACATCATCTGCATAACAACAAAAACTGAAGCAAGGTTGTTGGAAAATAACACCCCTGGGATGCATGTAAACACAAAAAAATCTTAGAACTCAAACCAGAGCCTTAGGGAATTCAAAAATGCACAAGGAAGATAATAAAGATGGAATTATTTATGGTCGCTAATTGAGAGCACTGACAGGGGAACTAGAAAAATCCTAACAGACCCCACAAAAATTGCATTTTGTGGGACTTTTTGGAGAGATTCAGCCCTGGAAAAAGCCTTTTGCCTCTCAGGACATCAAAAATATACAATAAAGGCCACCATGCTGATTTAATGTGCAATCAGGGTGGGAATCCTTTGAAATCACTTCACCATCATTTTTTAGTAATAACAGGAGAAAACAAGAAAACGATGAGACAAATTCTGATTACATTTGTCTTTTAGCATAATGTGTCTGCATGTTCTGTAAAGAAAGACAGTCAGGTTTTCAGGGCATAACCAGACCAACAACAACAATAAAAGGTCTCTGGGATTCTCTGCTGCTCTCCAAGCCCTTTCAGCTGCTCTGCCTGCTTGTCTCTTCACATTCCTTGCAGGATTTCCTTTACCCTCTATGAAAACCAGCAAAGCCCCCTCAATATTTGGGATGTTCAAAAAATGGGTTTGTCTGCTTATTTTTGATGCAGTGAGCAGGCCATTTCCTTTTCTTTGTGTATTTGATGGTTTCTGCCTTTGAGTTTTTTATTCAGTTTGAATTAACTCATGAAAAAGAGTCAAGTCAGCTTGGGAAAGAGTCTTGAACCTAAAACGTGCTGATTCTTTTCACCCTGATTGTATGAATATGCAGACTGAGTTCCAGGGAAGACCAATTTGTCAGTGCTTTATCCCCATTTCTCTGTGATTTATCCCCATTTGTCTGTGCTTTATCCCCCATTTCTCTGTGCTTTATCCCCAGCCACGTTCAGGGCTGATCCCTCCTTCCCCATTCTGACATAGCCTTGATACTCCCAACAATCTTCATGCTCTGGGGTCTGGGTTGGTTTTTCTTCTGAGTTACACCCTAATTCCAACAGGAAGTCCCTGATAACGAGGGATTTCCAGCTGGAGGGCTCAGGAGGTAATTTAATTTAGATTAATATAAGTCCTAAGCTGCAACGATGCTGCTCCAAGAGCCTGCCCTGTGAAATAATTGCAATTTGCCATAAAAAGGTTGGGGTTTGGCAGCTCTGTTTGAGTAGAGAAGAGAACAGAGAACCTCCCTGGGCATGCCAAGAAGGGCCAGTGTGGAAAGCAAGGTCTCACAAATGGAAGGTTTCATCCAGAACATGGAAAGATACCAAGAAAACCCCCAAGAGAATGGTAGAAGTGTAGCAGAAAGCAGAATTTGCTCTCCCTGGACAAGGATTACTCTTGAATCCAAATCCACCTCACTCAAGTTACTTCAGCTGGCACTTGCTTGACCCAGAATGTAAAAGCATTTGTTATAACTCTCTGGAAATCCAGAAAATGCCCTTTCCTTTGGCAGCCTTCACTGCCAGCCCTGATGACTGTTCCAGATGTGCTCCTGGTGTGTGTGGTTTATAGCTGGGGAATCCCTGTGGTTTATAGCAGGGGAATCCCTGTGGTTTATAGCTGGGGAATCTCTGGGGAATGAAATTGGGAAATATGTGGGAGCTCAGGGCTAGGGCTGCTCTCCAACTCAGCTTTCCTGCAGTCTGAGGGGCTGGAATAGGTGGGCAGGGAGTGCCTGGGGGCATTTTTGAGAGAAAGGTTCTCAGTGCTGGTTTGGAGCTTGGCTGCTGGGTGGGAGCAGAGCCCTGGGCTCTGAGCTGAGCCTGCATCCCAAGGGAGGGAGAGGAGAGCTCAGACAGGCAGGGGAGGTGTGGAGGGATGGGATCTGCTGGCCTGGAGATTCCCAAATGCAACAAAAAAGCAGCGAGGTCAGCAAGAGCCCACGGGGCAAGAGCAGCTTTCCTGTTCAGAACCACCTGCAGGACTATGACACCATTAAAGAATGGAGAGATCAATCCTAATCAGGAGACCTGCTCTTTTGAAAGCCCCACTGGAACAGTGCAGCAGCTCCTTCAAACTTTAAATCACAGAAGCGGTGAAACCAACATCTAATTTTGGTTTTTAAAAACTGCGAAAAAGAGAATTTTTTACACAATTGTCAGTTCCCAAATTCAATAATATAGGCGTTGGGGGAGCAATCTATACACTGAGTTTTACAAAAAAAAAATATTAATGTAAGAAATTGCTCCTGAAAATAAAATAGCACAGTCTAGAGAAGAATTTGATATTATTTCTTCTTGTCTTTTTCAGTTTCTAAGCAGCAGAATAGGACAGGAAATAAAGCAAAGCTCAGGCATGCTGTGCTGTATCAGGTCTCCAGGAATTAGCTGTGGGAAGAAGTAGAAGGCCTCACAATGCAGTGAAAGCCTTTAATAAATTTCCGATCTTTAATTGAAATTAAGGGCTATAGGAGGAAAAGGGAAGATGAATATGTTAAAGAAAATTGGATTTTCAAACAGAATTTAAAAAAACATAAAAAGTATAACTTGGAGAAACAGTAGTATTGGCTTGATGTTTTTTCTGGTTTCTTGATAATTTGCCACTCTTTCAATACTTTTAATATTTTGCAGTATCCAGTCTTGAGCTTATAAGATAAGGAAAAGTTGTGGAAATCAGCCTTGATCCATGTGCACATTTTATAATCTCATATCAGTCTGTCTCTCACGCTGCTGGAGAGATCAATAGATGTTCCCTGCTGAGGATGTTATCTTTGGTACCAACTTTTTAATTAACTCTTGTCCTGAGCTCAAAGAGCAATGTTTCACAGTAAAAACTCTTGATGTACAAAGCAGATCTGACATTTATCAATTACACTCCGTGGTATCCAGTGCAGTGATCAAACAGGCAGAGCTGTTCTACTGCTTGTTCTCCAGTGAAGGCAAAATAACTCACATACCCACATCAAATGCATTTGCATGGCTCTGGACTCCTTTGCAATGTGTTTACCAATCGCTTTGTGAGGAATATTCTGTTGGCACTAAAGGGAAATTGTCAATACTGAGATCATGTTGTGTTATTAGATGTGATGGAAAAGGTAATAAATGTGGTACAGTTTTAATTTGGGTGGCTGTCAGTGGAAAAAGCCAAGCCACTTCCACTTCACACTGCTCTGAGTTTGCTCTGCTCTCCTTTGGGCAGCAGGGAGACATTTCCAGATGAAGCTTTCCTTGGGCATCTGTGTACCAGCCCACAGGTCTCTGCTTTTGGCTTCCTCCTGTGCTCTGCAGGTGAAAATCTCATTTATCAGCAGTGAATCAGGTGCAGTCCATGAATCTATATGACATTTTCTCCTTAGGGGGAGCACTCATCCAGACTGGCCATCCTGTGGATTTCTCTTGGTGCCATCTCTGAGCTGTCCTGGCTGCAGGAGGGAGCCCCAGCACCCTCAGTCAGCTCCTCACCACTCCCACCAGAGCCCTCCAATATCTCTCTGAATGCCTCCAATCTGCTTGGAAATTCCTGGTGTTTATTGGTGTTTCTTAGGGTGTTTTCCAGAGATGGCACAGAATTGATATATTCTGTTAAAACTTAATAAGGCTTTCTAAAATTTCAAGTTGTATTACCTCATATTCTTTCTGTGTTATTTTAGTCTCTGGTTGCAGTAGCAGTCACTCAATGTCTGAGGGTCATTCAGCACTGTTGATGCATCATGACAACAGTCAAATTAATGATTAAAAAACTCAACAAGGACAGCTGCTTCTTAATACTAAATGTTTCTATTTATGTAAGGAGCTTTTACAGCATGTCTGGGAAGACTTTCTCTGCCTCTCTTTTGAGATCTCATAGTTGAAAAAACTGTTGAGATTTCAACAGCCACTACGTTTTAGGAAGACCTCCTAAAGACATCCTAATTCCCAAATCCCCTTGAGATCCCGTGCACTCTCCAGCAGCAAAGCTCCTGCCTGTGTTATTACTGTTTATTTTTGTTGAAGGAGACACTAACACCCAGAAACAAATGGTGATCTCTCCCTGCAGTCTGATTCTATTAGGGGCAGCTGCTGCTGTGGCTGCAGCTGGGGACAAAGCAGAGGATACAATTTTTTGCTCGTGGTCCTCTGATTGCTTTGCTCATCTCTGCTGGTGACAGATTAGCTCTGCAGCACATCCCTAGGTCAGCAGCCAGCCTTTTTGTGTTTGTACTGGTCAGTGCTCTGAAGAGAGATTTTAAATTGGAAATAGCACTTCCTTTTGTTGCCTTGTGTTTTTGGAGAGCCAGAACTCCAAGGCAGAGCCACAGGTCACCCTAGGGATGCACCAGCAGTGCAGGATGCAGCAGGTTCTGTACAGCACCCATCCCTCATTATTCCTGCTGGCAGCTGGGCTGAGCTGCCCATGACATTTATAAAATCCTTTTCATAAAAAATTTAAGGTTAAAAAGTGTTAAGAAAAAGTACCCTGCCAAGGTTTACTAATGAAAGAGGGAAAGGTTATTTTATTATCAAATGTACAAAGGAAAGCACTTTTCTTCATCCTAACTGGACGTTTTCTTTATAAAATGCAAAAAGCCCTTATCTTTTACATTTCATTTTCATCAGGTTTCCCTGAAATAGTTATAATTAAATATCCTTTTAAAACTTCCCCTTGAAGCATCAAAGTTACAGTTTAAAACAAGATAAGAGATTTAAATTCTTTGCCAACTCTGTGAGATGCTCTTTGCAAAGACACCACAAAAACAACCTGTATTTTCAGGGAATGGGATGGGATGTGTTGACAAAAAACCCTCAAAAATGAAACAGTGGTGCTGAATGGAATTGCAAACTATGGACAGATTCAACCATTCTCTCTTTCCAAGAGTCTGACCAACCAAAGCAACACCAGGGAGGCAGAATTGTTGCATCTCTGGCCCGATATTGGAATTTGTCTCTTATTTCCTCATGTCACTTCCAAATGGAGCTATGTATTTTCTGTTAGTTATCAGGAAAGGAATACCCATCAGCAATTCATTGCTGGGACCAAATTTTGAAATGCAGGCTTCTGAAAATTAAAGAGATTGTGAATTTTAAGTATTTTCCATGGAATGTGAAGTAATTTCATCAGTGAAGCAATTTTTTATTCAGACAAGAAGACTCATTCCAAGAAAAATAGCCCTGCAAATAAATGCATCAGGGGGCAGAGAGCACAAAGTCAGACCTGAGGAGGAGAATTCTCCTTCTTTTCTCCAAATTTGTTAATTTGGTTCTTTCCTCTGTCTGAGTTTTCCCCCTCTGGCCCATCCACTGGAGAGGCCCCATCCCTTCTCATGTGTTTGAAATGGATTGTTATTTTTTGGCTGAGACTAAAAATACAGCAGCACATATGCTGCAACAAAAGGGCTTCAGATTAGTTAAAAAACACTAATTAAAACTAGAACATTTAGATTTTACCAGCCAGGTTCAGTTGAAAGGATTTACTTTCTGCACCAGATCCTTTTAAAAGCTGGTCATACCCAATCCTCTCACCTTGGCCTTTGGAATGATCTTTTAATCTCTTGAACAGTGGGAAGGTTAAACCTCTATTATTTATTTTGTTTTGGTTTAATATCCATCACATGAGTTGTAGTATAGAAATCTCCTGGGTAAATTCATTTTTCTTCTGGAATCCTGACTCGAGCAAGGAAGCAGCTCCCGTCTCTTGCCTTTATCCTGCCTGTTTTAATAGCAGTCAGAACCTGGAAAAGAATAGCAGTTGATAAATATGCCTTCATAATGAAGTGCTTAAAATTGAGGTAAAAAATGCTGTGTCTCAGCTAATTTATTCCTCATCTCAGATATGTTCTAGCCCTCATTACTTTTGAAGTAAACTGAGAACTTTTGCCAAGTATATTTTGATAGTAATGAATAAAGACTTCTCTGGGAGATGGATACTGCTTATCTCCAGGTATGTTCAAACTCAATGAGCATTTTCTCTTGTATCCTTGCCAAAATACCTTTCCAGTACAGCTTGCCAAAAAAGTCCCAGAGAACAGTCCTTTATCTTTTTGAGAACCAAAAAATGAGTCTGTGTTGTGGGTAGACTGACTTATCAGCAGTGAAATTCCGACTCTCTTGGCCTGTGCTTCATTCCAGATAGAATCTCTTTAATGGAGACACCTGCCAAAAATTATTAACAGCTTTCTTGGGGTGTTGATGGCTGCTCATGCACCTCATCAGTTCTGCCCTGCCACCTGAAAGCAGAACCCTCTTCCAGGAAAATGAAGATTCCTTGGCTGAGACTGACGTGGAAAAGGATTTTGAATGTTTTACTTCCATAAAACAACAAAGAGGAGAGAGTATGAATTATCAATATAGCCAAGACATCACACATTGAAAGCTGAATTAGCAGCACAGTGAAAATGGCTTTTGTGCAACCTGCAGGCTTTGATATAAATGGGAGAGGCAGCTGATGGAGCTGACCCTGCTTTGCAAGTCATCCTGGTTTCCTGGTAGTTTTTCCAGTTCTGGGAGGCACACAGTGAAATGCTGCTTTTCAAGTGAGGAATGTAGCCATGATATTTATAAGTATAAATGTTTCCTTCCTTTGAAAATTTCAGAGCTTGTTAAAAACTTTTATCTTCAGTGTGAGCCTTGTTTGTCATGCTTACATTTTTCCAGTTCTGTTTTTTTGTTAACTAGAAACAAGGTCATTACTGGACTACATCTTCCAAATGCATTGTAAGTTCCTGTAGGATCTTTATTTTGGATTTAAAATTAAAACTGTACATGATATTCTGTCCATTAATTTCCTACCATGATTGAATTGAGAAATGCACTGAAGGAGAAGTTATTAAAGAAAAAAAAACATTTTCTGTTAATATTGTTCATATTCTACTGTAGCTTCTTTATAGCTGGGTTCCTTCTAAGATGAAAGTAGTTTGGATCTGGAAGATGCTTTGTGTCCTGGTGCTCTGATGGCAAATGATTCACAACTGTGGACATCAAAGAGTTAGACATATGGAAATTCTATTATGGGTCTCCTCCAAATCTTTCAGCATTTCTTTAGCCGTCTCTAATGAGCATCTCCAGTTTTAATCTCTTCCAAATTTAGTTCATTCAAAAGCAATGCCATAACTGAAAGAATTCTATGATGTTTTGATCACCCTCCATGAGCTTTATGCTATGAGAAATCCCTGTGGGCAAACACTGAGGATGAGCTGTGCAAATCTGCTTTTCTCCCCTGGATTTTCCTGTAGCTTTCTGAGTGGCCCTGCACTCTGGGTGCCTGGGTAGGAAAACAATTGAAATTCAACAGCAATTGCAAGTTATCTGCAAACTGATTTAATATTCCCTTCAAAGCAGGCACCAGTGAGTTCCAGAGAAGGTTTTAGTGATGCAGTGTTTGTTCATGTGAAAGGACAGAAACCCTGGGGTCTGCCTGAATGAGGATACACGTGGGCACTTCTGTGGCAAAACTTTCAGTATTTTCTGAACAGGAACCCAAATCTGACTGTGCTCTTGTGGATTTTAAGGATGTTGCAACCAAGAACTACAATTATAATCTAGCCAAAGTGTTTCCTTTTTGAGGCTTAGCCACTTGGTATTAATGTTCCTGACTGACTCACTGCTTTGGTTTCCAATCCATTGTTTCCAATCCCATTTTTATTTTTCAGCAATCTTCTGATCCTTTTCAGTAATTATTTCTGTGGTTTTGTCAGGAATTTCAGTGCTACTCAGCAATTTCTACCAAAGAGTTTTGAAAGTGTTCTGTTCAGAAAGAACTGTGAGATGCAAAGGATTCTTTGGGCCATGGCAAACACATCTTTGATAAAGTGTTCACACTTTGTACCTGAACAAGAAAATGTCTTGTCAGCAAGATTTCTTTTTCCTTCAGGTTTTCTTTTCTGACCTGCAGACCAAATACTCTGGCTGTGATACAGCCTGTGGTATTCTAGAGTGCCTTCATGCATTTTTAAATCATTCTGGGTCTTTAAAGATTTTTATTTTAGGAGAATAATCATCCACACTTCGAGACAAAAAAGTTTGTGCTTATAAAGGTTCCCCATTTGTCAGAAAACAGAAAGGTTGCACATCCTGAAAAACCCAGAAATTTCCTCACAAGTAGTCCTCAGATCCTGGGAATACTTTTGAAACTGTTTACTGAAGTGACATTTCTTTTTCCCGGTCCACATGGGAATGCTTTGCATGCTGAATTAACCTGGCAGTCTCAAGAAATTTGTCACCATTTTTTCTGGAAGTTCTGCCTCAGGCAGTCCAGTGGGGTAAGGCCCAGAAAGGCATTTTAAAATCTCTTTTAAACAGCCCCAATTCTGTTTAGATATGAACCTGCTGCAACCTATTTGCCTTGTTTCAGTACCAACTTAAATCAGCGGCAAAATATTTATTAATTTGGGGGTGATGACTGGGCCCTAAAAGTGGAAGCAGATTCTACTATGTGGCATTGATGCCAAATACTGTATTTTCCATCCTCAATGATGAGAGTTAAAAGTGATCAGTCATCAAATGCAAACACAGCATAAGCACTGAATATTTCACAACCAGAAAAAAACAGAGGTATTTGCAGTGAATTATTTCTTCAGTCTTTGACCCTGGTGTGATTATTTTGGTGCTGCTGAAACGCACCCATGCAGCACAGCAGTTTCAGGCAGGAAGTGAAGAAGAAAACTTTTTCCAATTGAAGCTGCAGGAGCAATTTTGATAGTAATTATCTGAGGTTGGGTCAGCTGGCTGGCTGTTATTATCTCCTGCCAAACTAAAAAATGAAATTTATGAAAAATGAAACCTGTAATGATCCACAGTGGTGAGACCCCAGTAATGGAAGTCATCCAGAAATACTGATCTCCCTGCTGCACCAGATTTCATTTGGTGGCGTCTCTTCTGATCTGCTCTGAAGGGAAAAATTCCAGCTCAGGGTTCATGAATAGCATGTGAATATCATTTCCCAGCCCTGCTGACTCTCATGCTGTCAGGAATGCTGAGTTTCTCCTGCACCCCTGTGGCTGCCGGTGCCAGAGGGGATGGGGAAAGGAGTGTGGTGGATCTTACAGGCACAGGTCCTTTAAAATCTCCTGTTTGTCGTGGCATCAGACCTACAAATGAGAGCATTGCTTGCATCAAAGACCCTTTTAAATGTACAGGCTTAATGGATTAGAGTGAAAAATGCCTTTCCCTAACACACCTGTTGAAAGTCATGTTCACACTCTTCATTCTTGCATTAATCTCTTGAGGAATCTCATAATTTTCCTTGATTTGTGGTGTTCTACTTGAGATTCACCAATGAGCAGAAAAAGGGAAGGTTTTCTCTACATTATTATTTACAGACATCTTGTTGTTTATGCCCAAGTCTGACTTGTTACCTTTTTGAAGCAGTTGCACATAATAGAAAATCCAGTTTTGTCTCTGGGGAGCTGTGGTTGTGCCTGTAGGTGATAATTATTCTGCATACATGTAGAAAACTCTGCTTTTGTTTTCTTTGGGCTCAGATATATCCTAGATATTTAGAATTCAGAGTTTCTTTTAAGCTTTCCTTGTCAAGATAACCAGGCTGAAGTTTTAAATCTTTCACCCGGGCTGGTTTCCCCATTCTTCAGTCATTTTTATGGCTCTGCTAATCCTTCTGCTCCCAGTGGTCCTGAGGGGAAAGCCATTGTGATTTCTCACTTCAGAAACTCGTGACCAGTGAGAAGAGATTGTATTTCAACATCCCTGAAACCCTGATCTCACAGAGCAGCCCTGAGCCAGGAGTGAGTGCCTGTAAATAGAGAATCCTCTGGACCACTTTTATTTGTGATAGAAAAGTTCATTTGCAATCAGTGTAGATCCACACTTTGGAGCCACTCTTGATTTTTGTGACAAGCACATCTCAGCTAACCCATATCATATCCTCCAATTGTTCCTAACAAAGGATTCCTAAATTTGATCAAGGCTGCAGGATTTTGCTGTGTGTAATGCAGCTATCGAGCTGCATAGGATGTGTTTCAACCTAAAGCAGAAATGTCTCACAAATAGTGACAAAACCTTTGTTCACAAATAGTGACACCTACAAACCTTTGAATCCTCAGAGGTCTTGGCACACCTTGGCTGGGGCCTTGGCTGGAGCTGCCTCTCATGTCTGAGACTGAGGAGCTGCAGCAGATCAGAGCAGGGGAAGCACACCCAGCTTTCATCACCAGCCTGTCAATATGAGGAGAAGTGACATGGCAATAACACGTCCCAGCACGTTTGTTAGGGAGAGCTCACCCAGGAAATTCATCATCCTTTCAAACCCTGAAACTGCACGGTTTCAAAGGAGCTTTGAGGGACTCACGAAAATTAAATGCAGAAAATATGGAGTGAGTGGAAGATGAAATATCTTCCATATCACTTAGAGATTTCCTTTAATTGCTGAGAATGTTTTAGCTGCAGAAGTAAATTCTTTTCTGTTCTTATTAAATTAAAAAAAAACATTACTTCCCTGTGTTTTCAGCCATTTTGAGCAACTGTGTGAACAGCTCTGGTGTAAATATTTTTATTTTAGTGTCTCCCTGTATTACTTCTAGAGGATTCCCAATGGCACTGATTGAGTAGTTGTGCTTCTGGTTGAATTGGTTAAAAACACTTTTGGAACCAGATTCCTGCCTTTCCTGCTATAGTTCACCATTCAACATCACTGTGGGTTTCTGCAATCAGCAGCATGAAGGATCAGATGATGTGTTAGAGGATATTTCTATGCAGTTATTATAAATGTCAGTATGTGTTTAATGTACTGATGAACATGTTTCACAAGAATACTTGTCAAGTATTTTAAACTCTCCCTAATACTCATAAAAGCAGTAAATTTGGCATGCCAAAATACAGCTACTTAATTTCAATAGATGTTCCATTTGGCACAGAGAGCTCTGGTGAGGGAAGGTGGTGAGCAGGGCTTTTAGATGAATTCTCCCCATCACAATCACAGTCTCGGGGTCTTTGGAGCTCATTTCTCCCTGCAGCCCTGGCAGGCTGCTCCAGCAGATCCGTCCTGACCCTCTGCTGCCATCATGAATGCAGTGACTCTTCCAAGTGGCCACTTGAAGGGACAGAGTTAAGGTTCATCTGCTTTGTTTTTTTCCCTGACAATACATCTTCCAGCTCTTCAGAGCTGAAAAACCTGAAAAATTCAGATCTGAAGTGCTCTAAAGTGTTCCCTCCTTGTTTTGCAGCTGCCTGAGTGACAGTGAACTTTGCTTTGCAGAAGCTCAGAACACTGTCAATAAGCTCAGCTGTGTGTGGGAGAGGTTTTAGCTCTGAGTGATGAGAAAACCTCTCCCTGGCCTGGTTCTCAGATCACTGTTTCACTGCTGCTGTAAACTTGTTTTCCATGTTTGCCTTTAAGGTGCTGCTTTTGAGCTTCCCTGGGCATTGCCACAGGAGCATGGCCAGCAAATAGGAATGGCAGTGGGTCCTCTAAGGGAGAACTTTCCAAGAACAGTGAATTAATCAGGAAATTCATCATCTGCCACCAACCACCTTTTTCTACAGTGTTTTGTAGTAGTCCGATGAGTCCTTAGCCCAGCTAGGAAATATTTTTGGGACAGATTTCTTTATTTAAAGTGTATGTGTACAAGTTTCTTAAATAAGGTGCTGGGCTGGAACTGCAGCAGTGTAATCTTATCAGCATTCAGGATCACTGGCTTTAGAGAGGAGGAAAAAAAAGGGAATGCATGGAAATGAGATGAGATAAAAATTCAATCAGAAGAATAAAATATTGTTGTGATTGTTTTATTCATTTTCTTTCTCACACAATTCCCTCTCCTGAAGCATCCTGTCTTAAGCAGCTCTGTTTTGGCATATGTTCCAAAATATATAAAACCTGGCACACATGAGTGGAGGATTTTTAAATTGCTAGTGAGGACCTGATATACTTTCACTTTAATCTGAATTGGAAATAGCTCAAGTAAAGAATAACAATGTTGTCTGCAGAGATACTGATGTAAATAGATATTTCAGAGCGTAGTCTTTTATTTTTGCTTTTTATTCATAACTGGCAAGAAACTGTAAATAACTTCACAGTGGAGGTGCATGATTAGAATTAAAAGGGAAAAAAACTATGGGAATAAGAGAAAATTAGAAAAGTTCTGAAAAAGTTCCTCATTTACCCATTTCTTTCTCCTTTTCTTTTTTTGAAAGAAAGAACTAGAGTTAAAATTTTCGTTTATATGTTTTGCTTTCCTAAGCTGGCACTTTTTTCCTTGTTTTTTTAAGTCTCATTCTTTCCCCTCCTCTCCATATGGAAGTGTATCCCAGCCCCTTTGCAAGGCCATTTTCCACAAATCCTTTTTTTCTGCCTCTCTCCTTACCCTGCATGCTTTCTCAGCAGATTTGTTGGGAGGAGATCCAACCACAGATGTCAGAATGAAACCCCCAGTGAGCTTAAGAAAAGACAGACATTGACCAGTTTGCTGCCTGTCTGATGGTCCCTGCAGCTTTGGAAATCTGGAGACCTGCAGGTTTAGGGGTCACTTTAGGGAATACCATCCTAATGATATTGTATCTATTAATGGTTTGTTAAATATGAACTGCAGCCCTTACAAAGGACAAGCTGGCATTTATCAGTTAGGATATCAGATATACATTTAGTCCTGAAGTTCTTTAACTTCCTCTCCTAGCTCTTATTTTTTCTTAATTTTTTAAATAAGCAGACCATGAAAAACATACAGGCGCTATTTAAGCTTCACAAGATTCCTCTGAGCCTGATAAAACGTTGAACATTCTCTTTCTGGATCACAAATACCCCGCATTTTCGGTTTTTAACCAAAAGCTGATGTAGGGTTCCTGGTGAGGCAATGAAGGTGCAGCATTTATCCATATTTTAAGCGCTTAAATTCATTTTCAAACTCGGCATTCTTGTGTCACTATGATATTTTTACAAGTGTGCATGTGCAGATACTATTTTGGTGTTATTATTGTTTGTTTTGGTGCATGTGGACATCTAGCAAAGGTACAGGACAGAGATGTAATTTTTAATTTTAGTTTTAATTCTCTTTGCAATGAACAGAGAGGGATGTGTGCATAGAGTACAACTCAGACTACAACTAAACTCAAAAAGTCAAGGAATTGCTTTAAATATTCTGCTTTCTGCACTTGTTGCAAATACAGAGTAAATTCTTTTGTAGTTTGAGCCATAGGCATTAGATTCTGGATGCAGGTGTAATTTTCAGGGATATACACTGTTAGAATTCAGAATTTCTGTAGTTACTGAATCCCAGCCTTGAGCATCCCGTGGTTTGCATCTGCTGCCAGCTCTGAATGCATTTGGGATGACTTCAAAATAATCCCAAGGCTTGGAGCTTTCTCAGGTCTTGCAATTCCCTCAAAATCCATGTTGGTATTTGTACAGTGTTTATATTCTTCATGTCAGTTGTGGAAATAACAAACAACACCAATGACCTACAAACATCCAAAATTTGTCCAAAAGGATCAAATTGTTCGCAAAATTTATATTTTGGATAGGAGTTAAACTGTCCTCAAACTCCTCACCAGTGTGAGGAGTTAAAAATTATGAATTTTGAAGTGATGCTTCACTTGGTTACCTTGGTGTGAAGAGAAGAAAATAAAAAACTTCTAGATCCCATTGTGGAGGACGCCAAAAGGAGACAAATCCACATTCTGCATGGAGAGAGTGATCATGTTCCTTCCCAGAAAGATCTGCATTTTGTAGCCTCAGCTCTTTTCCGTGCAATATGCATAACTGTTCTCTCCAGTTCAGTTGAGCTCAGTGTGGGATAGAAAAGAATCAAGAGGGAAAAATAGCTTTATGCCAGCTTTTCAGATCTCCAGTTGGAATTCATTTCAATGACTGTCAAAAGATGGAGAAAAAAAAATAATCTACATATTGCATAGGCTGTTCTGATATTAGCTGTGTTTAAAAATATTCAGAACATACTTTTTTTTTTTTTTCTCCCCTGTAGATGTTCTCTGTGACTTTCCACTTGTATAAATTTAGCAAAGACAAAGAGTGATGCTGGCTTGTTGAATTTAAGGACCAGCAGCATTTCTAGAAGGGCATGAAGAGCTCCTTAAATACTGGAGATGGGATCTTAAGTCCTTTCATGTTTAATATATTGGTTTTATGAGCACTGGAGAAAAAAGAACGATCCAAAAAGCTGTAATAAGTCCTGCATTTGCTATCACAGCTCCAATAGTATTTATGGTTAAAAATATAAAGGCCATATCTCATTTTGCACTGATACACTGGCTGCCATCTAAAAAGAAAAGATCAAATGTGTTGTGCACAGCCACCCCCTGGCAATGCTTGAAGCACCCAGTGTCATCTTGGTGTGTTGGGAGAGCTGTAAAAGTGTCAGGAGGTTCTGCCTTCGAGCCTTGCCTCAAAGCTGCAGCCCTGGTTCTGGAACTGGCTTTTCAGGGTTCCACTCTGCACCCCAGGGACGTGACATCCCTGACAGCAGCAGTGCTGGGCACTGGCACGTGGCTATGCAGGCACCAGAGACATCTGATGAACAAGCTACATGTCCAAAAGACTGATATTAACAAGTCCAAAATACTGGCATTTACATGTCCATATGTACTGATTTGTTACATGTTCATATTTACTGATATTTACATATTCAAAATACTGATATTAACATGTCCCAAATACTGATATTAACATGTCCCAAATACTGATATTAACATGTCAAAAATACTGGCATTTACATGTCCATATGTACTGATATTTACATGTCCCAGATACTGATATTTACATGTCCAAAATTCTGGTATTTACATGTCCATATTTACTGATTTGTTACATGTCCATATTTACTGGTATTTACATGTTCATATTTACTGATATTAACATGTCCAAAATACTGGCATTTACATGTCCATAGGTACTGATATTTACATGTCCATATTTACTGATATTTACATATTCAAAATACTGATATTAACATGTCCAAAATACTGGCATTTACATGTCCATATTTACTGATATTTACATGTCCCAGATACTGATATTAACATATCCAAAATTCTGGTATTTTGTCCATATTTACTGATTTGTTACATGTCCATATTTACTAGTATTTACATGTTCATATTTACTGATATTTACATGTCCATATTTACTGATATTAACATGTCCAAAATTCTGGTATTTACATGTCCATATTTACTCATATTAACATGTCCCAAATACTGATATTAACATGTCCAAAATATTGATATGTTACATGTCCATATTTACTGATATGTTACATGTCCATATTTACTGATATTTACATGTCCATATTTACTGGTATTTCACGTGTGCAATGCAAAGTTACTCTAGCTGGAAGTTCCTCATTAATTGAGGATTCAGGAGAATTTTAAACTAAAGCATAAATTAACCTTAAAAATATGAAAAACGTTGCTTAGTGAGTAATTCCCATTATTATTTTTCTTGCACTAACTAAAACCAAAGCCCAACCCAAGTATAACATAATTCTCTGGTAAACTTGCAATTTAAGAGTCAAAGTCGTGTAAGAACCTAATTGATTATTTGTTTTTATTATTATTTGCTGGTCTAAAAGGGCTGAGCTGATGCAGTTTCTGCCAGGGCTGCAGCTGGGCTGGAGTGGCTCAGAGTTCAGCCACCAATCACTCTCTGCCTGATGAGGGGAAAAATGAAATTTTTCTGAAATTTATTACTGATAAAACCAGATCCTGGGTTTCACTTTTCCTGTGGCTGCAGCTTTGTCTAAAACAATGCCTTGTTTTAGACAAAATGATAGAATTCTTGAGGATCCTGAACTGGAAGTGGCCCATGAGGAGTAGAAAAAGTGTCCAATGCTGGCCCTGCACAGATGGTTCAGAAAACTCAGAAATATTTGGGTGCACAAGTCAGTGAAAGGGGAGAAGTGGCCCTGTCCAGTAAACAATCTGCTGGGTGCTTATATATATATAAATAAAAAGTAAGCAGGATTCCTGACACTTTGTAAGAGAGTATTCTAATTTAGGGAACTGGATTTGAGATGTTTTTGTAACACATCATCTGTGATACTTTCATCTGGAGCTAATTCATTTCTAAACTTTTATTCACAAGTAAATCTAGCTAATAAAAACCCTGTCAAAATAGTCTTCCAGTAATCTGTTTTTAAACATTCAGCCAGCCAGACAAAAGGGGCCCTGTTAAATCAAATATATTCCACCTTCAGTCTGTGTGCTGTTAAATTAAATTTATTTAACCTCCTGTGTATGTAGCATGGTATTACAGTCATAGATAGAGGATCTATTTAATTCACTGTTTTGTTCCAGAAGCTCAAAAAAAGATAGGAATGTAATTCAAAATTATTTCAATTGATTATTTATCAATTCTTCAAAATTGTTTGAAGATTGCACACATTCTTTTATAATTTCAAATTAGTCAATGTTCCTTGCAGGGTTGTTAGAAGGGAAGGATTTTTTGGATCACCAGCTCACTGTGAGTTTCCACTGATTAATCCAGAATAGTTTTATCTTTCCTCACTGCCTTCATGAAGTTTTCTATTACTACATTTTTAGAGAGTTATTAATTTCATTATTTTCAAGTAGTCAGCACCCCAGCACTGTGAACAGGAGTGCAAAGGTTTGGGATCTGCCTCTTGACTAAGGTACCTTTAAAAATAATATTACATTTACACCACACCACACTAGAAAATTAGCCAACTACCTCCAGTCTTTTGTGTTATTTTTCATTTCTTTCTAGTACTTCTTGCTCTGCCTGTCACAGAGGATAGCTGTGGGGGATGTGCAGTTTCTATATATCTTTTGAAGAAACGAGCACAAATTTCAGATGCAACCTGTTACTACCTGTTCAACATGATTTCTGAGAGGCAAAAAGTGGCTGTGCTTTACAGCTTTGATTTGGGAATCAATTATTTCCATCTAGCTTAGAGTGGTTTCATCAGCTCCAGCCTCACAAAATCTGGCACTGTGTAAAACTAAACCCCCTGGTTATTGGCCCTAGGAAGTGGTGACCAAGTTCTGCAGGGGTGTTGTTTGAAGTATTCTGATTTTTATATTTTTAACGTGTTATAAAAGGGCAAGAAAACACATGATGAAAATTTTATGGATCATTAGTCCATCTTTGGCATTATTCAGGAGACTTAAAATCCAATTATTCAGTCTCTGGGGTAAGAAAGGGCACAGTTCAGGAAATACAAAGGAGTGCAATCATTTTCATTTGTCTGGAGCAGCAATGAAGTGTGGGAAGTGTGTTCCCAGCTCTCTGTGCATTTATCAACAGAGAGCCTCCACAAACCCCCATCTCCTCTCTCTGGTCTTCCACAGAGGTGCTACAGCTTCATTTTGAACAAAATATAAATGATTGGACAAGACTTGTAATGTAGGATTAGTTACCTTTTTAATCAAAAAACTTTGGGGGTATAAATGTAAAATGTGCAAGGAAGCTTTTCATGTGTGAGGGATTTGTTGTTTGAGAGCAGCCACAGGTGAACAGCTCTGTGCTCTTCCTCCTTGCCCTGAAATTACTGAAAACTTAGGTGCAAGCACAGATTCTGGATGGGATACATTCTGGATGGAATGTGTTGCATGAACCTTTCAATATTCTCTGTAACCAGGGTACCAAGACATTCTCTGTCATCAGAAATGACTGGGTGTGTTCAAGATTGAAATACCTGAAAATGTGGTTTGGTGTCCAACCTCTGAGTGCTTGCCCTTAGGGTGCAAGCCCAAAATCTGGGATATAATGTATGTAATAACTGTATAGTTCATGGGGAAAGTCAGCACATGTCTAAGCAAATTAAACTGAACACCTTTGATTCCAGTCCCTGGACACTTTATCCCTGAAAGGAGAGCTTAGAATTGGAAAAAAATAATTCTATTCTGTTCCTCTGGGTGGGAATTGGAGTTTGAATCATGAATGTACACAAAGCTTTTCAAACTCCAAAGGAATGTGATGAAAAGTGGATAATATTACACCTTAGGTATTAGGGAATTCCACTGACTCCCCTGTGCACAGGAAAATGTTTGTTCAGGAGCTGTCACTGGATTGGATTCACTGGCTTGGAGGTGGCACCAAATGTCAGGTGGAATTTATTGTTAAATTTGTCGTTAAATTCCTCATGCCATGCTGCAGAAATAGAAGCTTAGATGAGCACAGTCCACAGCCATGAAATGCATAAAAGATTGACTGCCACAGCCAAAGCCTGGAACAAATATTTAATCATTTTGTATTTAAGGATCTGGAATTCTGAGACATTCGTGCTTACATGTGAAATTATCTTTGTCACAGGTTGGGAATCCCAAGATCTCCTCTGTGCTGGAAGTGCTCTGTGCTTCCACTGATTAGTTAATTATTCACTTGGGCCTTCTCCAGCTGAGCATGCCCATAGGAGGAATATAAACAAAATACTTTCTGCCAGGTGTCAGCCCCATAGAATAATGAAAAAGAAAATAAATCAAGATGTTGATATTGGTATAGTTTTTTGGTGGTTTTTTTTTCCTCAAAAGAAAACAAAGAGAAATATCTCTTGCAATTACATTGTTAAAATGCTATTTAAATAGCCTGGCTCTGTGGAAGACTTTGCAATTTAGAATGATTATATAAAAATAATGAAACCAGCTTTTTTTCAGCCTTCTGTGAAATGGAATAATAAGCACTCTCCTGAACAAACCATATTATTTCCCCATGTCCTTTCATTACTGCATTTGAAGTTATGATTCATATATTATGGTGATTCATGGCTTAGCCCTATGGAGTGGAGCCTTATTTTTAGAGTGTTACCTTCAATTAGGATGACTAAGAAGTGATTCTGAGGTACAGCGATCTCAGTGGGTCTGCAGCTCCTTGCTAGAATTTAATGTGCTTATATCTGACTTTCCCTGACACTTTACAGCAGCCTTTCCAGGGAGCTGGGTGTTAACTGTGATGCATTAGAACCTTTAAACCCATGAATTATTTGGCCTAAACTGAAATGTGCTCTATGCCCAGCTGAGGAACATCTTTGGGTCTGTTCTGCAGCGCCAGGGGCTCCCCTGGTACCTCCCCTGTGCTGCCTCACCTTGGGGACCATGGGCAGGGGTTTGGCAGGAGGCAGAGCTCCTCCCTGGCTGTGGGGACACCAGAACATTCTGTCAGTGATTTCCAGAAGGGAGGGAGCTCACTGGGGCTCTCTGCAGTGTGGGTGCAAACAGGATGAACCCTTGAGGCTGCAATTCAAGATGCGCGATACAAAAATTTATTTACTCCCTCCTTTTTCCTTTTTGATGGAATTTATTGTTTGGTATCTGGGGTCAAAAGAAAGTTTGGATTGTCCTGGATCTTCCTCTCCTTTAGACCTTTGGGATAACCATGGTGGAGCAAGGCTGTGCATGTATTCTCTAGGTTTTTGCAAAGAGTTGATTTCCAGGCCAGACTGAGGCATCATAAAATGCACTCAGATGGAGAACTCTAACTGGTGATAAGAAAGTATTTTCTTTTTTTCCCTGCTGTATTGTAGTGTAGAAATATTTATTGCTCTTTGGATCCAATTCTGTTCATTCCCCAAAAATACCATAAAAACCTCCCAACCAAAAAAATGTCCCAAAAATCAGGTAGGAGCTTTGGGCATCTCTGAAAGTTACCTTAAAGTCTGAGATCTTGTTTGAAGACTCCTGGATTCTGAGTACTTGTATTAAAGATTAAAGACGATTTGTTAGCATCATCAATATGAAATATACATATTTTTATTTTAACAATTCTGATGGACTTCATTAAGTATTGTGAAATATTGAATAGTTAATAAAACTGATATTTAGCTTATAAGTCCCTTAAAAATTTCAGACTGAAAAATTAATCTAACTCTACTCCTAAATTAATTTCAGCCACTGTTCCTGGTAGAGCTTTTATATTTCTCTTTGTGAACAGGTAATTGCTGCTATTGCCCCTCTCCTCTTGGTAAAGTGGATATTATGAGCTTCAGTGCAATCAATATCTAGAAATAGAGTAAAACTGCAAGGTTAGGGGATTTTTCTTTTTCTTCATCGACTAATTCTTCTCCTTAAACTGCTAGAGTATATGAATGGCTGACATTTTGCTCCAGACTTGGTATCTGTAGCTTAAAAAATGTAACAGACACAAAAATCTCCTGGAACAGGGGGTCATGGGCTGTCATTTCCCTTAAAGGGCAGCAGAGTGTTTGTTTTATGGGGATGGTTTTTATCAGGGGATTTGGAGCCTTTCTGCTCCTCCAAGGTTACACAATCCCTGCAGGCTGTGTGAGAGGGGCTGCAGGTGATAGGTGGCACCAAGGGAAGAGTTTTAGGCTGAATTTTGACAGCCATTTGCTGCAGTACTTTCAGCAGGACTGTGTTACATTGCTTTTCCAGAAACATCCGTGTTCCTTTGCTCCATCTGGGTCAATATTGAAGGATCTGTGACCAGTAGGGTTGAGGGCAGTGTTAGGAGAGAAGAAAGATTTGTTTCTCACCTGCAGAAGGGCTCAGCACAATTCCTTCTGCGCAGCAGAGCACACTTTGGAAACATGAACTTTATAGAGCAACACGACGATTTCATGGCTGTATTTAAGCCCACCCAAGCTTTTTGAGCTAAGATTTTGAGTAATTTCCTTCTAGGCAGAAGCCATGGGTGGATTTCAGCAGTAAAAGTCCAGGTGTGTGCATCCCTGGGCTCTGCATTTCTTGGCTCTGGGCTGGGGCACCCTGGCTGGTCCAGCCTGGTGGCAGGGCTGGCTCCTGGCTGCCACGGGGACACTGGCAGAGCCCCAGGGCTGGTGCAGAGCTGCAGTTGCAATTCTGCACTGCCAGGGGGATGGGGACATGCAGACTCAGTGCCTGGTGTGGAGTTTGTGCCAACAGGAGATGCTTTTCTCAAACACCTTCCTCCAGGATCCCTCTCCTTGCTTGCCACGCACCCAATCTTAACTGTGGGCAAGTTAAAAACCCTCCAAGAGGCAGCTGAGTGAGCCAAATCTGAAAGATTTAACCCATGAATTTGGTTTCAGAAAACAAACCTCTATTGCTAATATCTTACTAATGTTGATCTTTATTGAGCAGAGCACAGTTGTGTTCTACAGAAACATGGTGGCTTCTCCCTGCACATTGGTTCACTTGGCAGTTCTCTGGAGCATAGCAGAGCAAGCCAAAGGTGGTTTGTGTGCTGATGGAACAAATGCAGTGCTGTGTGCACTTTGTGTACACATCTGCAAATCCTGCTCAGCCACCAGCAAGGGAATTGTTCCCCGAGCTTGGCTTGGATGTGACCATTTCCCATAACCTGGGCAGAATTGTTGGGTAAAGAAGGAAATTCCTTTTGTGGGTATTCTGTGTGTTCTGTATTTCGTGCACCTCATGCCCTGTGCACACTGAGGCTGGGATTTTAGGTGCTGGTAAAATCATAAATGGAGTCAAACCATGTCTCTAAGTGAGCAGTTAACCTGAGCACTGCTGGTGTTTGCAGTCCCGTTGCTCACCCAGGACTAAGGTAAACAGGGTTTTCATCCAGCAGTGGGACTGCTTGGAGAATGCTTTTTCAAGCTTTTATTTATTGTCTTCACCTCTGGATCATGAATAAAACAAACAGTAAAAGATGCAACACTGCTCTCGCAATAAGGTCAAATAACACAGAGTGAAATTCAGCACTCTGCAGGAGGCCAGCACGAGTCATACACCCCAATTAAGCCATCAAAGTAGATTTAAGTGGAATTTATTTGGTGTATAAGACTTGAACTATGAGTCTCACCTTTAGAAAGGCAGTCTACAAAGAACAAATGCTGGGCTTGAACTTGTCCCCAAATAAATCAATGTTATCCTGCTGATACCACAGGAAAAAATGAGAGTCAAGTCACTTGACTCTTGTTTGTAAATACCTGTTTCTGAACCTTTGGAAAAGCGCTGCAGCACAGAAAATGAGGAGAACACATTCCTACCTCGGCCTTGTGGCTTTTGTGAATTACTTATTCTGCCTCCTGGTACCTTGTTTGGTGCCCTTGCCACCTGTAGATTTAGTGATTTATGGGTCCAGAGCAAAACGTTACCTGGGATTGAATATTGAGGGCAGCAGCACAAGGCTGCAGGAATTGGGCAGGCACGGGATATGGAGATTTCCATGTCACCCATGTTCCAAGGGTGAATGAATGCAGAACAAAGTTTTTGCACTATCATTTGATTATCTGCTCCTTTTAGTCCGTGTTTGGACATTTCCAGTGCACAGCAGTGAATGCAACACCATTGCATTTTTATCTCTGGTACAAACAGGATTGGTGGGTTCTGTGTAAACAAAAATTCCAATAAGCTGTCTATATTAAAAATCTCTGACCTGCTTAGGGAACATTTATGTTTTTGTATATGCTACTTTATATAAAGGCTTAACATGGAGATTCTGAATTTGTGATAACTTGGCCATAGTTTTTTCTAGGTTTTTTGGCTTCTTTTCTTCATATTTATAATTATTAGTCGTACCTTAAATGAACCTTTTTTCCTTCTTTAGCCAAACACAATAAATTACTACTCTGCTTTCTTCTGTATTGTTTAAGACATTCAACTTAATAAAAAATTAGGAAAAAATTCCCTGAGCTCAGGTTCTTGGCTAAGCTTGTTTGGTTGACTGCTAGTGGAATGTATCTAAAAGGAATTAACACAAAAACTAAACTAATTTGGAAGTTCTGAGTTTTTTGTGGGTGCTGGACAGTGATATGAAATCCTGATCTGCATTTGCTGGTTTATGATTGTGGGAGCCTTGTTCTTCAATACAACTGGAAATTAAGATACTTCCATCCTCATCCCTTATTCAAAAAAAAAGCCAGAATTTCTTTTCTGATGGAGTTGTTTGCTTGAAATAAGCCCATATGATTCAGTGTACCATTTAAACATCTGATTACATCCTTTTATATTGATGTGTTTTTAAGGTTTTTTTTAGTGCTGCAGTAAATTTGGTCCTTAAAATGCAGGGGTTTGCTCAAATGCTGCTTCAAAACATCAACCTTTTGTGAGCAGAGCTCATCATGAAAGCAGCTGTCAAAGAGGAGCATGCAGTTTGTTACTGCAGGGAACCAATAAATAAGAATTCAAGCTTGTCAACATTTAGCTGTAGGAAATTTGAAGACATTCAAGCCTTAATGTCACAAACATCCGTGGAGTGCCAAGAGAGCTGTGGAAATGTCTTTAATGGCACCACTTAATGGGAGCAGATAAATGCAGAATGGGACCCAAGGCCTGTACCTGAGGAGTGCCATAAACAACTCTGTCAATACAGGGAAAAATGGAGAGCCCTGGAATCATATTGGGACTGGGGTGAGCGTGCTTGCAGAATTCAAAAGTCCCAAGTGGAGCCCAAGGAGCCAGGAGTTTGGTTAGCTGTAGGGAATTCTGCCAGTTCAGGTTGGATGTTCACATTAAAAAAACCCAGGTTAAATAATAACTTCATAAACAAGAACTTCAGATCAGTTTTGATAGATCTCATTGAGGTTTTGGATGAAATAGTTGGCAGTTCCCCTTTCCAAAATAATCATTTCTAAATCCCATAGCTTTGGGAAGCAGCAAGAAGTGGCACTGTTTGCAGAAAAGGTCACCCCCATCATCTCCTGTCTTGGGAAGGTTGTGGTCTTCTCTTTTCCACTTCAATTCAAGCTTTCCATCCTGTGTTATCTTTTCTAGGTAACTTTATCCTTTCTATGTAAGGACACAGAACACGGCTGACTCTTCTTTGGTTTTTATATAAGGTGCTAGGAAGGATTAGTAACCTAGACTGATGTGAAGTTGCACTGCAAATAATTTGGAATTCATCATTTAAACTCTGTGATTGTTGTGTGCAAATACTGGTGTAGGTTAGCTTCAGAAATCAACTCCTCAAGGAGGTGCTTCTAATTAATCCTCAGTGAGCAGGTACCATTTAAAAAATGCACTTTAATCAGAAGTAACCTGGAATTACAAGCAGGAGCGAGTATGTTTGTACTAATGAGCTGGTGACATTTAAGGACGTTTGTGCCAAAAGGAATTCAACACTATGAAATGTTATGGCATGAAGGTGAAACACAGAAATATTCTTAAAATAATTTTCTTTCATCAAAATATTTCATTTAACGCTGTTTTGTTTCTGCCAGTCTTGTTTGTTGCAAGACAAATTGTTCCTTAAAATCTGGGTTACAGTTAGAGCAAGCTGCAGATTTCTGGCTTTGAAATGAAATTAAAAGTTGAGTCAACACAAACAGTTTCTCTGTTTTTCCTGTCCTTCCTGTGTTCTGGGGAAAAATGTAATCAAAGCTGATGTGCAGGTTGCTCATCTAACAATTTGAGGTATCATTAATGTTAGGGCTGTAATTGAGTGATTGATAGAAGCAACATGATTTTAAAAAGTACTGATTAGGAATGGGCTGCTGAATGCAGCTCCCATTTGTGTGCCTACAGGTGCTTTTGGGCTTTCACCAGTGTCACTTGAGAAAGTTTATAGAGAATTAAGTTCTGAAAACATCTATCTAATGAATATCTGGATGGCTAAAAATGTACCTATGGAAGGAAAAAAAACCCTGTAAAACATATCCCAGTGAAGTGCCAAAGGCGTTTTCAGTGAGGATTTTTCTACTTCCCTCACTAACTGAAATGTAATGCTAAGGATGTGAAATTAAATTTGAAAATAAATTGATGGTTGTTACGTAAATGAAACAAAGTTCCTTTTAAAAGTATTTTCTGTTAATTGTGAACTGAATTTGTCAGGAGATTGGGAAACCGATGGATGGATATCACACACCTGGCTACAGCAGGCGAGCAGTGCTGCACACCTGCAACCATCAATTGTACATGAAGGGCCCCTCAATAAAATCTGAATTTCTTTTTGCCATCACCCCAATAAAGGCATACAGGGAAAGGTCTAGAGAGCAGGAAAGGAGTTGTTGTAGACAATTTGGGTTTTCAGTCCAATTAACCTCGTTAGATGTTTGTCTCAGGATCCTGAAGAGGCTGTGCACATTCTGAGTGTGGGTGTGTTATTTCCATGTGTGTATTTGGCTGCATGTTTGTCTGGGGTTTTTTTCTTATTATTCATTTCATATTTCATGAATGTCTGAGACATGCAGATAATTAAGATATTGCTCATCCAGGTTTTCCTGGATCCACCTTCCCAGTGCAGAGCCCTTTTTCCTCTCTGTATTGCACATGTTTCACATCCCATTAATGTCAGAGGGAGTTCTGTGGGGGTTTGGAAGGAAAACAGAGCTGGGGCAGGAGCACCTGAAACTAATATTTACCACCCAGGAGATAAATTGGCTGCTTCTAAGCCAGGAGTTCACAGATTTGTGTATTGTAAAGGGCAGAATTGTCACAGTACAGAAAACAATTAATACACAGAGCCTTTATTATGCAGTGCCTGATAGCAGAGTGCCTGAGCATTATTAGTAAATCACAGTGGTTTATGATAAGCTCATGGCTCATTCATCTGCCTTTTTAATAGTGCAGCTTTTGCAAAGCTGCCCGAGTTAATTCTGCTATAGAAGGCCTGTGTGAAAATAGAAGCATTTCATTAAGAATACATTAAAAGGAAACTAAAATGATGAAAATATGCCAGTAATGAATCTCCACAATTAATGGCCCAAATTAATGAAGGTTTCTCAATTCAGGAATGAAATAAGAGCTCCCAGAATACTTGCTCACAGATATCAAGCTTTTAGTCCCCAAAAAGAGAGGATTAATTTATGGCCTTTTCAATGGATTAATGTTATTTGGCACAATTTGTAAAGTTCTTTCTTCTCTCTCCTTCTCAGGTGTAGTATCAGAGCTGGGAGAGGAAGCAGGGAGGAAAAGGAATAATGCAAACCTTCTCCTGCTTCTGCTGAAGTGTCCTGTGCATCTGCACATCCAGTTGCTCATGGAAGCAGCACAAAGTGCTGGCACAGCAATATTTTTTCTCTGATGTTTTTTTACATGGAGGTTTAATATGCACAGCCTGACTTCAGTACACCTGGATGCAGCAGACTGAAATGGATCTTTCAGGAAAATGCATTTATTTTGCATGATCCCTGAATAAGCTTTACCATATGAATGCATTTTAGGTTCTTTCAAAGTAGGAAGACAAATACAGGACTTATAGTTCAAGGAATTCCACATCTGACTTACATTGATTGAAAATAAGGATAATCTTGCTGAGAATGTAATGTTCTCTTAAAAAAAAAACAAAAAAAAAAACCAAAACCAAACCACAAATTTATTAATAACAGTTTAATTATATTTTCTGTAAATCTTGGAAATAAATTTTAATAACCTATATGTATTTCACCCTCTCCCAGATACTGCATGCAAGTTATACACAGGTGGCAAAGATGTAGTTTGGTTAAACAAGATTGTTTGTCTCTTCTTGTCTCATTTTTCTTCAGGTGAGAAGGTTATTTAAGGATATTTATGTTTATTAGCATTGATCCACAGGTGGAGATGCCTGATGCTGTAGGCAAATGCTTTTAGCAAGGCACTCAGTGTTACAACATGAATCATCCATAATTAGAGACAGTCAAAAGTTTAAAGAGAGATGCTAAATGCAAATTCCAACTTTCAAAATATTGAGGGGAAAATAGAAATCTTCCTGAACTTCCTATTTCCTTACAGTAATCAGCCCCAAGAAGCAGGAATTCCAAAGAAGAGGTGATGCTTTAAAATCCAGAGCATCCCTCTGTCTGTGCCTTTGCAGTTTTCATGTAGGGCTTTGGTTTTGCAGTTTTTTGGGTTGGTTTATTTGTTTGGGGGTTTTTTGTTTGTTTTTGTTTTTTTTTGTTTGTTTTGTTTTTTTTGTTTTTGTTTTTGTTTGTTGGTTTGTTTGTTCTAATCAGACATTTCCACCTCTCTGTGCAAGGGTGACAACTCCCAAACTCTGCTCCGCTCCTTTGTAGGGAAACTTGGCCAGCGTGATCTGCTTCCCTCAGGGTACACACAGACACACAGACACACAGACACACACACAGACACACACACACACACACACACACATTTTCTTTCCTCCAGGCTCACTTGTAGCTGCTGGGCACAGACCCAGCTCCTCAGAACTCGTGTCCCTTGCAGAGTGGAGCTGCAGGCACAGCCCAAAGTGCCCTGACAGACCATGGGGACACCAGAGTGGGGACACCAGAGTGGGGACACCAGAGTGGGGACACTGCTCCCCAGCCCAGCTGCTGAGCCCTTCAGCCCCTCTGCAAGCAGAGCAGTGCCAGTGCAGTGGGAGTGATAATATTGGACTTTTCTCAGGCTGATGCATCCTGCTCCTCTGGAGGGGGATTCACAGAATCACAGAATCACTGAGTTGGTAGAGACCTTCAAGATCATCGAGTCCAACCCAGCCCCAGCACCTCAACTCAACCCTGGCACCCAGTGCCACATCCAGGCTGTGTTAAACACCCCCAGGGATGGGGACCCCACCACCTCCCTGGGCAGAACATTCCAGAACTTTATCACCTTTCTGTAAAAAACTCTTTCCTGCTCTCCAGCCTGTATTTCCCCTGGTGCAGCTCGAGGCTGTGTGCTCTGGTTCTGTCAGCTCCTGGAGACAGAGCCCAGCCCCAGCTGAGCACAGGCACCCTTCAGGAGCTGTGAGAGTGACCAGGTCACCTCTAAATCTCCTTTTCTCCAGGATAAACACGCCCAGCTCCCTTCCAGCCGGGCTGGCCAGAGCCTCGTGCCATGGAGGGTCCCCACAGAGCCCAGGGGTGCCCATCAGGCAAGGTTCACTGGAGCTGCCTTGAAGCAAATCCCTGCTGTTCTCTTTGTTGGTTCATCTCTGCATACTGAGTCGTTTTGCATTTGTCTCTGCACAGAAATACCTGGTTTGTCCCCAGAAATGTCTGTCCCTAAATCACACAGTGAAACATGAGGGGTGTATACCTACAAGATTACACGGTAAAGATCTAAATGATACACTAAATATTCAGAGTGCAAATACTTAATTACATTTTAATAATTAAGAAAGCTAAATTTGCTATTTTCTCTCCTTTGCCATTCATTAGAATGAACTGATTCTGTGCCAGTTTTTCCTCCATTTAGTGCAGTCTCTACTGTAAAAATGTATTTTGAGATATTTCCATTCTTTTGGATGCACAAGGAAAGACTAATCAGCTAATGTTAGAAGACTAACAACATTCACATGCAACAACAGATGGCATTTGGAATATTGCTGGAATAGGGAGTTTGGGATGAGGCTCAGAACTCCCCATGTATTTCTACCCCTCTTGATGTACAGCTGCTTTTGTCTGCAGATCTCACTTATATTCAGGCACTTGCAGAACTAAAAATGATGAGCTGAAACCCAAAATGAATATGGATTTAAATATCAAAACACGGTCTTGCTTACCAGGGTATGAGATGTTTACACTGAACCATCCTGTGTTGCTCTAAGAACTGAAAATTGCCAGTTCATTATTGATGCCAGCCTACCTGTATCCTGAGTGGACAAAATCCCAACAGTCTGGAATACAATTCTCTGCACCAACCACCAAGGTCGAGAAAATATTTCCTCTTTTTTTATTTATTATTTTTATTTGCAGAAAGCATCTAAAATGCTCTGCACGTGTAGCAGAACAAGGCAAGGAAATAAAGAATTCGTTGCTGCAGTTGAAACAGCAAAGACCCACAGGGTTTCTTTCTTTGAGAAAACTTGGCACTGCTAATTTTTTTTGCAATAGGGAGTTGATATTTGGCAGAGACAGTTGTCTCTTTTTCTTGTTTCCTTAAATTGTTGACATTTTTAGACTTTTGAAAGTGTTATTTATTAGGTTGTCTGTGCAAACTTCATAGCAGACAGCCACTCAATTCTAAATTATCTGCTCCAGCCTCAACCTGCTTCAAACAGATTTGGATTTATGGATATTTACAGTGTCTGGGCATGTTGTACCATCCTCAAAGATGGATCAGTCAAGCTGCCCACACTGCAGAGCTGCCTGAGCTCTGGAGTGACTCACACTTCATTGCATGGGGATTAACAGGGATATGCAGAAATACCTCAGCTTCAGACAGGCAGGGCCAGGTTTGACCAATGCAGCTTGGATTGAAATGAATTTCAAAGGAAGAGAGATGTCTTGCAGGGTATTCCAGAGATTGGGGTGAGTGATTAAAGTTTGCATACCCGACCAAAGTTACTGATTTTTCACTGCATTATGAGGTTTCTGTACTCAGTGTCTTTGAAAGCCAAGCTCCTGAATTTTAAGACAGGCTTAGGTACTCATCTACAAGGAAAAGTTGGTATAAGGATATTTATATGAGGTTACAATTGTTACAAATACAAGATGCAATCAAAATTATTAATACTAAAATAACTGTGAGGTGCTTTGAGCATTAAAGCCCTTATTAGTGTTTTATAAGTAATTAAGTCATGAACTTTTTTCTTAACCCTTAAGTAAAATCAACTCATTTTTAAATGAGTCTGATGCTGACAACACAGGTTTTCTTCTACAGTGGTGTCATTTTTCTGGTTCTGGTCTTTATATATATATATATATATATATATAAGTATTTATTTGTTTTATTATTTTTACTTGCATAATAGACAGTTTATTGACCAAAATGAAGTTGATCAGGCAAATGCAAGGATGTAACAAATAGCATCAGCGTGTCATTTTTCCCTAACCACCAAACAATGCAGCTCCAGCTTTTCTAAGCAATCATTTCTGTAGATCTACGTGCCAATAACAAGCATTTTATGTCAGACCAGCTCCAAAAATTTCCTGTTGCTTCTCTAAGCCCAGCAGAACCAAAACAAGTTCAGCAGAGGGCATTTGCAATACAGAGCACTTGAGAGACAGTTTGAAAGATGTTTTTGAAAGATATTCCCTTCTTGCTGCTCAGAAGGGTTGGCTCTAATGAAATACCTTGACCTTTAATTCCGAGTGTTCCTACTTGTGGTGCTATGAAATTACTTGATACTTTTAAAAAAGCCAAAATTAGGGCCCCAAATATGAAAAATAAAACTTTTTTGCAGCTGTTTTATGTGGCAGAAGTATAGCTGAAAATACTAAATGCGCTTTTCCTCATTTTCAAAGAAATTATTATTATTATGTCATTGTTCCCCCAAATCCTTAAATTCTTAATTTCATGGAGCCAAAGGTGGGTTTCAGTCTGGCATGCCCGTGTCTGATCAGTGCTTATTAAGCCTGTTGACTGACCTCCAAGTGTCACACTTGAACCTCACTGCAATCATTTGAAAAATTATTTCTGAATTTGAAAAACTTGTTCTTGACCTCATTTCCCAAAGTTTCAAATGAAGACATTCCGGAGGTGGCTGCTGAGTGCCTTTACCACTGGATCCTGACCCTGTTCTGAGGGGACGGTGGGAGGCCACGCCATGAGAAGATTTGCAGCTGTATTTTTTTAACTACTTTTTTTTTATTTTTCCATTTTTTTAGTGACTAATATAAAGTAGAAAAGATAGGGAAAAAAGAAAAAAAATAAAATAAGAGTAGAGTTCCAAGGAAAGCCTAAAAAGAGTTGTGCAGGGTAAAGTGAAGAGCTTTTGTTTTAGTCTTTATTGATATTTGATCTTGGTATAAGTTGTATATCCAGCTGGAAATGGTATCCTCATGGAATCCCAGAATGACCTGGGTTGGAAGGGACCTTAAAACCCAACACATCCCACCCCCTGCCATGGGCAGGGACAAATTCCACAATCCCAGGGGCTCCAAACCCAATGTCCAACCTGGCCTTGGACACTGCCAGGATCCAGGGGCAGCCACAGCTGCTCTGGGAATTCCATCCGAGGGAATTCCTCCCCTCCCAGGAATAATTCCTTCCCAATATCTGATCTGAGCCTCTTTTGGTTGGAAGCCATTCCCCCATCCCTCCATCCCTCTCTCCATCTTTCTTGCATGTGATGGTGCTCACAGGGCTCTGAGGATGAGGGAAGAGATGAGGATCTGACTCCATGTTCCAGAAGGCTGATTTATTATTTTATTAGATATATATTACATTAAAACTATACTAAAAGAATAGAAGAAAGGATTTCATCAGAAGGCTGGCTAAGAATAGAAAAAGAATGATAAGAAAAGCTTCTGTCTGGGACAGAGAGTCCAAGCCAGCTGTGATTGGCCATTAATTAGAAACAACCCCATGAGACCAATCCCAGATGCACCTGTTGCATTCCACAGCAGCAGATAACCATTGCTTACATTTTGTTCTTGAAGCCTCTCAGCTTCTCAAGAGGAAAAATCCTAAGGAAAGGATTTTTCATAAAAGATGTCTGTGACACTTGCAGGCTTCCTTCAGTACAGAAGGCCATCATTGGGTCCCCCCAAACTTCTCCTCTCCAGGTGAACCCCCCCAGCTCTCCCAGCCTGCTCCCATGGTCAGAGCAGCTTGGTGGCCTCCTCTGGACTCTCTGCAGGTCCTTCCTGGGCTGGGGTCTCACCTGAGAGGGGCAGAATCCCCTCCCTGCCCAGCTGCCCAGGCTGGGCTCAGCCCAGGGCACAGGGCTGGGACATGCCCAGCCTCAGCCCCAAACCCTTCTTGGCTCTCAGTCCCAAACAGGGCAATTTGAACTGTTCTTGCCAGAGAAAGCACTGTGAATTTCCTTCCCTGCTTTGAGCTGCATTGTCGTGGCTCACTGTGGATTATTTAGCTGACAGCAGCTCAGGTACCCCTGGGCACAGCTGAACTGGCCATGGGCATTTTTCAAAGCAGCTTACATCTTAGCTCAATTCTGCCATCTCATTCTCCCAGGCATATTATCTCTTAAAAGAGCATGCTGCATCTGCCTGAATGCAGGTACTTTACAAGAGCTTTATTCTAATTGTTGTCTCGTTCTCAGCTGGCCAAGCACAGCCCTGCACAGTGAAATCCGTGCTGCAGCAGTGCAGCTGCGCTGACCAGAGGTGCCATTCTTGAAAGAGCTGCTCACTTCAACGGGGAAGTGAGCAAAAATCCTGGGGCAGCAAAAAAGACAAGAGGAAAAATCTTTACTTTTAATTACCTGGAAAACAGGCTCTCAAAGGCTCAGCTCTCCCAACAGCCTGCACACGAAGCTGTTGACAAGTAGAGCAGAGACCAAAATAAAACGGGTTCTGTGCCTGGAACAATTGCCAGCAGAGCAAAAGGCCCAGTGCAAACACAGGTGCTGTGTCACAGCACAGTCCCCTGAATCCTCCCCAAAGCCACGCTCAGCTGCAGCAATAATACAGAGATTTTTGACAAGGAAGTGATTTTTGATGGAGGTGGCAGTATCCTGTAGCTCTGCTGCTCTTTTATCAGCACAGCAATGGAGCTGTCTTCTGTCAAGAGACAAGGGAAAGATGCCAAGGGAAATAAAACCAACCAGGCAAACTTTTTACATCCGGACTGATGAGCTGTGCGCTCTTGTTTGGAAAATTTAAGGCACTGGAAGCTCAAAAGCCTTTTTGCCAATATAGTTTTAAATGATAATGCAAAGGCTTTTGTGAGATTGCTCACAATTTATTCTAATAAAACCAGCTCCACTGTGAGTTTAACAAGTGCCTGTGCTCTGTGCTATGAAGCAATGCTGCAGAGACACCTTCGTGGATTTTTGAATCTCACAGCTCTGGCTCTGTGGCTTTGCTTGTTTTTTGGAGGTTTTGCACAGAGATCTGACAGGGGATGTGAGGGAAGGGATACTCAGGATGCTCATCTTGGGGGAACCTCTGGTTACAGGCACTTCAGGAAGGGAGGTTTGGGAAAAGTTCAGGTGTGGATTCGTGTCTAATCTTTCAGACTTTTCCATCTTATTAACTGAATTTAGAACTTAATTAAATCTTAATGTCTGCGAATCAGATGCTCTCCCTGGACGTTTCAGAACTATCTATAAATAAGAATTTTATGCAAACATTCTCTCCCTTCCCTGATATGCTGGGGATGGAAAAATTTCAGTTGAAATAAACAGAACCAGGGTGAACTTTCCCTATCCCTGTTCCCAGCCATCTGGATTAATTTCTCTCATCTGATAATGAGTCCCCATCATCATTTATTCCTCCAGTAGATTTCTGGACCTGTTCTCAACCCTGCAATCTCTAATATTGCCTGAAGAGTTTACAAAGATAGCCTGGAAGGTAGCTGCAAAGGCATTCTCATTACTTTAATGAATTTCTGACCACTGGTCCAGGCTATCAGCCCTGCATTTAATTAAAGCAGCACAAGCTGTGGATCCACCAAATGCCCAGGCAAAGGTCAGCAATCCGTTCCAGGCTTCAGCACTCTTGAAACTGTTGTAGGACTGGAAGGAGCCTCTAAAAACAGACAGAAATGCAGCTCAGCTCAGAGGGGCTGTGCTTCTGCTGCTTTTCCTCTGATAACCTTGAATTTGCACTGCTCAGACAGGCAGCTGCCCCCTCCCATCAGATTTTGGGAGTTATTCAGCTGCTCAGCTCTCTGAACCATCCAAATGCATCTTGGTGGCAGGGCTGGGACAGGGGCAGGGGGAAAAGGAAATCTCTGGCTTGGATTATTTCAATCTTCTGTAGAGCAGCACCTTTCCAGCCTCCATGTGTTTATGTGCATGTGTAATTCTGAGGTTTTGAGAAACTTCACTGAGGATGATTTGCTATGGATTTCTCCACATTTCCCTCCTGCTAAGTTCTCACCCAAATTCAGCTGAGGGGAACAGATACCACCATCACCCCCCAGGCTCTTCACAGGTAAAAGAAGTGGTTTGGGGCTAAATAGGGTTTCTTTTCAATACTCAGATTATTTTCTTCTTCAACAAACAAGAGCCACGTTGGCAGTAGGAAGATGGGCATGCAGTGTTGACCATAGAAGCTCTCTAGGGAACCAAATTCCTTTTAAAGCATTATTTTCCATATTTAAAATTAATTGGGTAGGTGTTGAATGATCAAGACCATTTTATAAGAGGCTCTAGTCCTGTTCTGCTATCTGGTGCTGTAGAAAAGACATAATTAACATCTGCCAGCATAAAGGCAGGCATGGATTTTATTACAAGCATTACTTTCTGAGGACTTGAATGACTTTGACCTCGAAATGTTAATCTTGCTGAACTCCAGAGCAAATATCAAATGTCAGGAAATTCCAAATAGATGTGTGGACTTTGAGTACTTAAATTAGTCTGCCTTTAAACAGAGAGGGGTTTACAAGTTATTAACAGAGCTGTCCCTCAGTTCTGAAATGGACAGGAAGGTTCTGTGGTGGGGAGAGGAGAAGGAGAAGGAAAAGAAAAATGAGAAGGAAAAGGAAAGGAACAAAACCTCCTGGGTTGATGTGGGAGCTGCTCTCAGCAGCCAGGGCAGAGCATCCTTCCCAGGACACTCAGGCACCAGGAATCCATTCACTGTTTGTCCTTTCCCTCCTCATCAGAGATGCAAGGCTGCTCTTCCTGAGCTGGGTCCACAGCTGCCAACAGGATTTACAGGGGAAAGACTTGCATGAAGATTTAATATTCAGTAGGACACAAGTAGCCTTGTTTTGAATTTTTATTTTCTTTTTAAATCAAGCTGCTTGAAGTCAACACTAGTAGAAGTGTCTTTGCCATCATCTCTGGTGTCTGGGTTTCACTGGGTTTTCAGTGCTTGCAGTTCTAATGCCTGGTGGGATTCAGCTGGGTACAAGGTTTGGGTTTTCTTAAAGGAAACATCTACTATTTGTAGCATTTAATTTAATATGCACATAACAAATATAAAACTACTCATCAATAAAAGCACTTTGGTTTGAATTGCATTTTCAAAAACAGAGTGAATTTCATTTTTTTTTCAGAAAACAGCTTTTGGTGGGTGCAAGCAGACAACATCTTCCCTAAAGAGTGAAATCTGTGTTTTTGCACAAAGACAGAACTGGAATTTTACCTGCCAGTGCTAATTGATACCAGCTGCTCAGGGAGGCACCTTTAAAAGGCAGCATAACCAGATATTTCCCTGCTGCTGGAATTCCATTCCACAAATCTCTTTCTAATGTGATTGGGATCTTTCTCATGCTCTGCACTCTAAAGCTGCTCCCACTTTGCTGCTGCTGCCTCCCCCCTGCTGCTTTTGCTGCTGTTCTCTGAAAGGAAACTTTAACAACCACATTTCTTTGATCTTAGACATATTTAGATGTACATGCACACAGGTATGGAGATGCCTCTGTGCCTGTGTACACATATATGAAATCAAGGTGTGCATGGGAATAATTCCATATATAAGCTGCTTTTCATTCAACAAAGAGCACTGTGAAAACTGAAAGCCAAATCATTGAGGCTTGATTGGAAATTAAAAAAGATTTTCCTGTATTTTATATAACAAGGGACCATAAACCATCCAGATTAGTCTGCACACATTAGAAGAAATGTCAGGTGGAAATCTTCTGAAGGCTCACCTTAAAAAAAGAAAAATAAAAAAGAAGGAAATATGTTACAGGAAAGCAGGAATGCTTTTCCCTAAAGCATCATTTTTTAAAGAGAATTGAAGACTTTACTGTGCTCAAAAAACTTGCACAGTTATAATTCTGTGAGTAGTGGCATTCCCACTAGGAAAGTTTGCTGTTGGTAAAAGAAAAGAAAAGGGTATTTTTGCTGTTGTTTTCTATTGATTTGTCAGCTAAGTAAACTCCTTCAACAAACCCATTAGCAATGCCAGAGTGATCTTTTACTTTGGAGCACTTGCAAAAAAATTTGCAGTGGGTTTTGCAGTTCCACTTGGAGACCCCAGGTTACAAATCCTTGCGGTGGTGCTGTGGGCTCTGTCCTTCTCAGGCCAGAAAAACAGAAAAAGCAGGTTTTTCCATTGGCTAAGGCTCCCTAGACGTTCTAAATTTCAGAGGGGAAGAATCACTTGGGGAGCTTTTCCTCAACCTTTTCCTTTTCCCAGGGAGTTTTTCTGCCCTGCTGTGTGAGCGTTGCCTCTTGAATCACCCTGATCACTTCAGGGACAGCACATCAGGCAGCTTTGTCCTGGAAAAGGCAGCACCTCCCGTTCCAGCAGCAGCTTTGGGAGCTTGTGGAGGCAGTCTGGCTCTGTTCAGCTGGACCCAGCTCAGTGCAGGGCTCCCAGGGCTCCTGAATCCCCAGCCCTGGCACTGACAGGGGCCACTGCTGTTGGGAAACTTGGAACAGCTCTGGTTTTAGTAGAATATTTGCTCTGGATCCTGAAGATTGCTTTAAGCTTAGGAATAGCAGGCCTGGTCCTTTAAAATTATATTCCACTATCTAAAAAAGTCAGGTCAGGTACTAAATTCTGATTTTCAGATTTTTAATGTTTTTGCATTCATTACATCTGTCCTGGGAGACGAGCATCCTGAGCAAAGTCTTTCCATCAAATCTCTTGAGGATTTCTGTGGGTTTTTTACTCTTAGCGTGCTATTGTCTTTCATGGAAGATGAAATTCCCAAGAACAACCCCATGTGTGGAGGGAGTGAGAACCAGGAGACAGTTACTGGTCTGATACACAAAAAATGCATTAGGTTTGGACAAAACCTGCAGGAAGGAGGTGACTCATCTTTAGTCACCTTGTTTTGAACTTTTTCAATATTGCAAAGTATTGCACACAAGCTCAGCTGGTGTCTGGAGACACTCAGGGGGAGCAGCAGCCCTGAATTCTGGATTTCCTGTGATTTCCTGTCATTGGAGGGTTTTAGCCCGACCACTTACGTTATTTTAATGGAGACATTTCTATCTAATGTCCTTTGTTTCTTTTAAACCATTAAAAAAAAACAAACAGAAAGGGGGTCACATTAATAATGTATTATGCCTGAGACTTCTTCAAATATGATCAATGTTAATGGGATCATTGAGACTCCTCTCTAGAGATCAGATTTACTCTTCAGAGCTGCTGCAGATCATGTTTTCCCTGAACACTAAATATGAAGCATAGTACACAATGGTTTGCTGGTGTTATCAGTGTCAATGGTGTTTTATCAGCCAGTTCATTGACATTAGAGACTGTGCAGTCCAATGTCCTTTTTGCCCTATTAATTTAAAAGGAAAAAAAAAAACCAACATAAAAAACCCTTCCAAACCAACCAAACAAAAAAAGCCTTATAATTTTTTCTTTTTTTTTAACCAGACATCATCATATGCACCTGTGAAATATTTGACTGGCGTTTAAAGGTAAAAAATAAAAGTTCAAGATAATTCTGCTCGCAGATTTCTCAATACTCTGCCTTGTTAATTAGCACAGCTTCGTAAAAAAGTCAGCAAACATGATACAGGCCCACAGAAGCTAATTCTGGTGCAGCCACACTATCTCAAAGCTTTTACAAGACAGAGATTTGTCTCTGCTGAAGCCTGCAGTGTGATGAGGTTTTGAGAATTCACACTGGAAGTCAACATGAATGAGTGAAGAGGTTTTGAATGCTCAGTTTGGAGCACAGGGCTCAGAGCAGGTGCCTTTTTCAGTTGCAGTGCCTTTTGGATGTTTCAGTACCTTTCTCGTGGTTTCAGTGCCTTTTCCAAGCTTTCAGTGCCTTTTCATGGTTTCAGTGCCTTTTCATGGTTTCAGTGCCTTTTCCAAGCTTTCAGTGCCTTTTCCAATGTTTCAGTGCCTTTTCCAATGTTTCAGTGCCTTTTTCATGCTTTCAGTGCCTTTTTCAATGTTTCAGTGCCTTTTTCAATGTTTCAGTGCCTTTTCATGGTTTCAGTGCCTTTTTCAATGTTTCAGTGCCTTTTCCAAGCTTTCAGTGCCTTTTTCAAGATTTCAGTGCCTTTTTCAAGGTTTCAGTGCCTTTTTCAAGATTTCAGTGCCTTTTCCATGCTTTCAGTACCCTTTCCAAGCTTTCAGTGCCTTTTCCAAGCTTTCAGTGCCTTTTTCAAGGTTTCAGTGCCTTTTTCATGGCTTCAATGCCTTTCTCATGATTTCAGTTCCTTTTTCATGCTTTCAGTGCAGCGCTTGTGTGTCTCCTCCTTGGCATGGTTAAAGAGCTTCTCAACCTCGTTACCTTCATTTTTCAAAGCGGGGAGTACAACATGAGTAACTGCACATGTAATAATCAGCTTTGAATTAAGAATGAAGTAGAGATACCATTTAATCACCCAAGGTGTCTTTCCAAGGAGGAGCCATCACTCATCCTGCCGTGGTCCATCTATCACCGGGCTGGTGGAGCTGCCCTGCTTTGGGCAGGTTTGTTTTAGGTGTGGCTGAGCCTGCTCTGAGGTTTCAGGGATCTGTAGTCCTGTCCAAACCCCAGCCTGGGGGAGTGGGAGAGGGAGCAGGGAGTGCCCACAGCTTGGAAGCGCTTCCTGCCAGCCAGCAAAAGAGCCCATTGTGCTGTGATTTGTTGAATTTTGAGGAGTGTTCCCTCCTGGTGACAGAAATCTGCCAGCAGCCTTCAGAGAGGCTCCCTGCAGGTCTGAGCAAGGCCCAGAGTGTGCCTGGGGTGTGAGTGTGCAGAGCAGCCCTGCAGGGACCCAAAAACATCCCCACAGCGCTGCTCTCCTTCTGTCCGCCAAATACGGGGCACAGAAAATACACTTATGGCCAAATGTCTTTCTGACATTTGGTTATATTCAGTTTATATTCAAAGTTTATATTCATCCTTCAGTGCTGCAGTAGTTTAGGGGTTTTTGAAGCTGAATCTTATTTCATGCCTGTCTCTTTTAATGAGGGCAGGTTTTTTTTCCTGGGCTGGGCTGGTTTAGCAGCTGAGGCAGCACAGCTGAGCAGCGCTGAGCAGTTTCCATTTGCAATGAGGCTGTTGACAAAAGTTTCAGGGAATTGAAATGAAGTCTGAAATATCCTTCCTGCCTTCACCAGGATGTTTGGAAGCCCTAGGGTGCTCCAGACTGTGAAAGGTTTGTAATTAAAGGCTCACCTTCTGTATACTAATGAAAGGCTCAGAAGTACAGCTTTTAACATTGAGGGGATTGCTACATCCTGCGTTTTTCACTTTGAGGTTTTTTAGAAAGGCTGGCTGTGTCAGAGGACATCTCCAGCGAGCTGTGCTGAGGAGGTGGCAGCATTGGTGGGACAATTAAGGCAGGGTTTAAATGTGAGCTGGGCAAAGCTCTTCCACAGCACTGCACAGCTCCAGCCTGGCAGTGCACAGTGATGCTGGCACAGATGGGGGCACTGGGGGCACTGGGGCAGCTCTGTGCTGCTGGTGCCTCTTTGGGCTACCCAGAAACAGAGGCCAGACAGAATTAAGGGAATAAAAAGCATTTTCTATTTATTGAAGGGCCTTCAGGTACATTTAGGGCAGATAAAGCCCCCCAGGGGCTACACCCAAAATGGATGGTGGGTCATGGGTTTGCACACTTTGATAATTTTGCTCCATTTGCATTTTGGGGGTCAATGTTCCAATTATAGCTTCAGGTAATGAAGTCATTCACCCCAAGTTTGCTCCCCCAACTCACTTTTGTTTCCATCTCTGGGCCCTGAGGCAGTGAGGTGCCCTTGGTTCCCAGCCTGGAGAGGAATTGTTGTGTCTGCCCAAACTGGGAGAGCAGCAGCTCACACTGTACAGGGAGTTCAGAATTACACACTAAAGAACTGCAGGATACAAAACCATGAAAAATATAAAAGCTCCAATCCTCAGGCATCAGTACAGATGGTGGCACCGGTGGCACTGGTGGCACGGGTGGCACTGGTGCAGCTCTGTGGTTCTGGGCACGTTCCTCTGCTCCTGCCAGTCCTGCAGGGGTCACTCCTGAGCGTGGCCATTCCTGTCTGTCCTGGCTGTGAATGTCATGTCCCACCTCTCATGAGAGAGAGTTAGGAGAGGACTGAACAACATTTCTTTAAGCATGAACTGGTACAATCCCTCTGTGTTCCATGAAACAGCTGGGCACTCTTCCCTCACTGGATTTTTTGCTTTTTCTGCAGGATTTGAAAATAGTCAAAGTATCATATAGAACCTCTGTGTCCTATATATCAATGTTGTGGATTTGATAAAAGCTCTGTCTGTTTTGTCTTTGGCTGTTTCTATGTAAAGAAAAAATAGATGAGTCAGGTAAAGAGAATTCAACCAGGTGTCAGTCAGCTTCATCTGTTTATAATCTTTACAGATTTGTTATGCACTGTTTTGAAATTTCTACCTTTATCTTGACTTACAATATACGAAAATAGAATGTTTCACCACTAAAAAACAACTCTGGATACAGACAATATGCAATCCACCCCTAACACCAGAACTGTTTTCACTTACCAGGCACAAATATTAACAGATGTCAAAAACCAAATTGATAAGTCAGCACATTTTTCTAGATTCTGCTTGCAAACACTTGTACAGGGACTCTTGTTTCAAGAGGCACAGTTTCTGAAGAAAGGAACTAAAGAAAATTAAAGGCTAAAGGGAAATCACCATGGGAATGACTATTTTGGTTGGAACATCCATATGTGACAATCTCAGGTGCTGTGGTGTTTTTTCTCTTTGAATTTCCCACCAATGCACAATTTGCATTTGTTCTAAAGGCAAAAAAAATTGCTGCCCTGTAGAAAACCCTTTCCCATGGCGAGCTGCATTCCAGTATTTTCTTGTACATTCCTGTGTGGAGATGGAATCCCTCTAAATAGGAGGAGAAAAGGGGTGGGTGACATATTTTCCCTTAAGTGCCTGTAGGTGTTGTGAATTCGCCTCTGAATTTTTATTTTTTTTTTTCTTTTGCTGCCTCCAATAAATAGTTGGGCACATGACAGGAAATAATTTATTCTAAACTAAATAAATGGAGCAAGGTGCTTCTTCCCAACAATAAACAAAAGTGAAGCTCCTGTGTCTCGCTGTCCTGCTGCTGGGTGGAATGTCACCCCTGACTCAGGACAAATGACACAACTTTACTGGAGCCCAGATTTAACAGCTCCTTGGAAGATGCATCAAACAATTCACACTATGCATGGGAGGAACAGCAATTCATCTAAGGGTGGCAAATCTGAGACGTGACAGGTATGAAAAAGGAAAGGCAAAGTGCAGAGCCACATTTTTATTCTGCTGCCTCTCCACACAGGTCATGAGAGGCAGTCCATCCGTTCCCTCAGTGCAGCACCAAGTTAAATATATTCACAGCCACTTCCAAAGCCCCTCTTTCTCCCTTTTAATTTTATGTCAATCAGCCATCACTGAGATGGTTTTAATCCTCTCTAAAGCAAGGGTTCATCTAAATTAAAATGCACTGTGGATTGGCTGTGGGAGTGTGTCAGACTCTCCTGGGGTGGACAGCACTGTAAATAGGTGGATTCCTGGGGCAGGTGCCTTCCCAAGCACCAACCTCTGCAGCACTGGCTCCACAAAACAGGATCCAAATCCTCTTGCATTTGTATTAATAAAAAAAAGGGAGGAGGGGAGAGAATCTGACCGTGCAAGTTAATGGAGTTAATTACATTCATATCAGTGAGATGCAGAGGAATGAAAAGGACAATTTGTGTAAGCAGAGAATTAGCTCTGGTACTGTCCCAGGAACATCAGCAGCCTGGAGATAAAGGAGCACATAAATCCATCCCACTGAACTCTCACTGTTCAGGGAGAGCACACAGAATGGGGCAGGCTGCTGGGCAGGGAAAGGGGCTCAAGTGTGACCAGGCTTAGGGAATCTGCTGGTGTCAAGGGAGGAAAAGTCTGCAGGGATCTAAATAATATCTAAATAATGTAAATGATCTTAGCAGGACCTCCTGAACACTTCCTTAGGGCTCAAGCACGAAGAACCTTCTGGCACCTTCAGTAATTAAAGGTCCTGCAAGAAGCCTGGGGAGGGACTTTTGACAAAGTCAGGCAGTGAAAGGACAAGGTGTGCTGCCTTTAGAGTGAAAGAAGTGAGGTTCAGATTAGATATTGCAAGGATATGGAGGGTGGGCAGGTCCTGGCACAGCTGTGGCTGCCCCTGGATCCCTGGAAGTGTCCCAGGCCAGGCTGGACAGGGTTTGGAGCAGCCTGGGACAGTGGAAGTTGTCCCTGCCATGGCAGGACCTGAACCAGGTTCTTTCCAACCCCAATCATTATAAGAATTCATGATTTTTGTACTCCCTTTCTTACAACCACAATCTAACTATTGGATTTACCAATTCAGGCCTTGAGAGAATCAACAAACTGTGGAAAGGTTTTCTTTCCTGAATCAAAGCCAGGAAATTCTAAAATCTAACTAAGAAAAGGCTTCTTCCCTGTGAGAATCCAAGATTGCTTCAGTAGGGCTAAAAGAGCATTTCCCTCGTGTCCAAGAGAGACAGAACCATCTCAGCCCTGGCTTTAACCTTTTAGCCTTCATTTGAAACAAGACCTGTAAATCAAAAATTTAGAAGGGAATAATTACTCTCACTGAAGGCAATCATATGAGACTTGTAAAGGAATTTTCCTAACACTATAAATTACATCAGATATTATTACCTCAGAACACAGTCCATGAAGAACTTTTCAGGAAGAATCAAAACTAATTTATAAAGTCTGTAATTAGAATTACAGTTGAGAATTAAATCAGCGCTTGAGGTCCTCTATGATTGCAATATCCTTCTCTTATATTTTTTGCATAATATTAAAGTTAGTCTTTCCTTTCCTTAAATTTGGCTGTGAAAATGAAAGAAAGGATCCAATAGATTTTTTCTTCTTTCCGTCTTTTTTCTCTTCATGTTCTTTCAGAGGCTTCCAGGAGTCCCTGCAGGGTCCCAGCCTGGGTGTTCTGCTGCCCTTGGTGTTGGTGATCTCGTGGTAGCCCCTTTCCCAGCTCCAGGCAATCCAAACCCTCCCCACTCCTTCAGCCTGAGTTAAACTCATCCAAACTCCTTTTACAGTGAACAATTTCCCGAATTCTCAGTTCCAAAATCATTAATCAGAACTTACAAGACTCAGATCTTCTGGTTAAGGCAAGTTATTAATTTCGGGGGTACCACTCCGTGCTTCAGCCCACGCTGTCTGATGCTCAGACACCAAAAGACACTGGAAATTCCATTTTAACTGGGTGTTTAATACCTTCCAAGCACATCAGTGCCTTTGATTCCCAGGGCTGTGTGATCAGCACCTTTGAACAGCGCACAATGCCTTCTATTTCTGATGTAAAAAGTGTTCCAATGGCAGCAAATTGCTCTTGCTGGTTTTGCATGAGGTTCATTATTTCCTTGCTTTCCCCCCTTTCATCCCTCACTGCATCCAGGGGATGAAAGGAATGGTGAGTGGCATCTCCTGGTGCTCAGCTCTGCCACACAAACCACTCTGGGAATGTCAGTGCTGCCAGCCTCCCACCCCGAGGGCTGGACAATTCCATTGTCTGGGATTCTGCCTGAGCTGGGAAATCTGGGATTTGCAAATCTGGGGTTTGCAGCTGGACCTTGGTGCTGCTGCTGCTGCTGCCCCTGGGCCAGCCCTGGCTTGTACAAAGCACTGTGCTTGAGGAACTGGAGATGGTTTGTGGTCCTGCAAGGCTGGGACAGATGAGGGCAGCTCTGTCTGCTGATATTGGCCACTGTTTTCAGAATTATTCACTGTTCCTGTGCAAGTGAAATAGGACAGGAGGAATGATGCTAAATAAAATCAGTTTGTGTTGATGGTTCAATTCCCATTTTAATTATAAAATAGAACACAGTAGAGTTGTCTTAAGGAACTTTGCAAATGTGTTGCCAGTGGTAAATTTACATAATTCAGCAGAACACAGAGTGTTTCTGACAGTGCCATTTAGACAGAACGGTGGTGCTCCAATCTACATCTCACACATAATTTCAATCCCCATGGTGAGTGTTAATGGCCAGAGGCTTCTCAGAGGCACAATGACCAGGCTGGGAAGGGATTCTGCAAAATCCCCCCAGCCTCAGTCACCCCCGTACCCCAGTGCAGAGTCACTAACAAGGAATTTAGAGGGAGGGAGAGCACACTCTGGGTTACATAAACATGTAATACAGGGTCTGATATAGTTCTAATATATTTTATTTGGGGTTTTGACAATGCTTCTGTGATAGCAGGTTCATGAAGCTGTTACTGACATGAGTCTGTGCTCTTTTATTTTATTTTACATGGGCATTATCTCTTCTCTGGTTTACAGTGGGGTTTAGTCTGACTTTGCTAATGAGCAGAGCCATTTGCTCATCCTTAAAAGAATGCTTACATTGAGAACTAAAACTGGTCAATAATGCTGCATTAGAAGAGTGAAGCTTTAGCTTTGTTTTTGTTATGTGAGGGGATTTTTGTTTGTGGTTTTTTGGGTTTGTTTTTTTTTTTGTATGAAATGTTTTCCCCAGCATTGTTTTTGTAAACCAGCAGCAAAGCCAACTGTTGTTTTTAAAACAACCAAGCCATCATGCAGCCTCCATGTACCCTGTTAGGAGATGAATAGAATCTTGGAAATGTTATATTCTCCATCCAGTGCATCTAAGGGAATACTTATATTTAAATTTTGCTTCATCCTCTTAGTATGAATTCATGTCATTACCAAATGGTAAACAAAAACAGATGTCAGGCTCACTTTAGGAAAAGTGGTGAGCTTGCAGTTAGATATTGAAGTAAACTATTTCTGAGAGCAGGAGCTTGATATACTCCTGTTCTTCCCTTACAAATGAATATTTTTATGTTGGATGTACCTTTGGTGGCCTTAACTCTTCATAGAAGAAGGTAGCCAAAAAATGAAAAAAAAAAAAGTTGGAAATATCAAAGCCATTAGGATGAAGAACTTTGAGAATGTCTGGTTAGTTAAGGGTATTTGTTTATTAAGAAGTGAAGAGAAAAGAACATCTGGCCATTAAAATAAGATGAGCAGGCTATGGAATAAATTTATATAAATAAGCCTAGCTTAAAAAGCAGAACAGTTGTGTGCTTTGCTACTAAACAGATTTCGTGGCAGTACTGCAAACTTGCCAAGATATTAAGTAAATGAAAGCCAGCAATCAAGTCTTTAAGTACATACCTTAATGTCATAAGAGTATTATGGGCTTACAGAGGAGGAAAGCTTATAAAAGCACTGACCTTCATCTGTGCTTGTGTGAAAGGCATTCAGGTGAGGGAAAATAGAGGTTTTTACCACGTTATAGACACCAGCTCAGAACAAAGGAATTGTGTGAATGCAAACATTGCAGCAAAAGTTTATAATGGGGGTTGTCATTATTCATGGAATGATAATTGAAGGTGTTTTGTTGTTTTCTGCCAGGAGGTGTGAGGCATTCTCAGGTACAAGCAGTGCTCTGTAAGGGCACAGTCACTACAGCACAGTTCATACTTGCAATGGAAACAGCTTTTCTCTCCTTTGACATAGGAGCAAAGTGTTTACCAGTTTAATGGTATTTAACAAAAAAGCTCCATCAAAACAAACAAACATTGTGCTGGATAACTCTGAAGTGGAAAATAAACAGAGCTGTCAATATTCAGTTCATGTCTGCCACAAGTCCCTGCCTTGGTCCCTGTCTCACTTCTGGTTAACTCCTGTTCACTGTATTGCTGAGCTCCTTTTGGAATGAAGGAACTTTTCCCCTCAGATGCAAACCTCAGATGGATTTTGGGGAATCATTGGAGCCCCATTTCACTGCCTTTGTCCTGGAGGATCCTTCATGTTCTGACTGCAGCCCTCAGTGCCATTGCATTTCCTGCTTCTCCTTTTTGCCCACACAGATCATGTTCTGTGCAAACCAGTTATGTTTGAAACTGCTACATTTGGAACAATCACAGTTTGAAGATAACAACTTTTTTTTTTTCATTATGGAAATGTTTGCCCTAAGGCAACTGACTCGATGATAAAAGCCTCAGACTTTGAATATTCCATGGTTACCACCCAAAAATCACCATTGACTCTGTGGTTTGGTAAATGATCAAAAACTAAGGAGAAAAATCTGGAATAATCCAGAAAAAGTTGAAATTAATTGCTCTGGTAGAGTACACAGAGGAGTGTGTATTTCAATTTTCTTATTAATTGAGAGAAATGAAGGATGCTTTTAATATGTCAAACTATTTAAATAGTAAAATTTAAAAGCCATGTGTTTTAATGTAAAGTGTGAATCCTGCTCATCTCACCTCACTGGGTCTGGCTCTCTGAGTCAGCTGCAGTGGCTTTGATTTTGGAGGAAGTGAGCAGTTGAGTGGAATTAGAAGTAAAGTATATTAATTTATAGAAAACTAATAACACTCAGCTTTCTTGTTCTACTGTGTTCCATAATGCAAATTTATCTATCAAAGAGAAAAATGCAGTGCAATTAAAAAGTGATTAAGAAAGTAAACAAAAAACTTGCATTATCAAATTACATCACCATCCCACCAAACATTTAAAGTACTCTTTGAAGGCTCCTCTCAGCTGAAGCCATTCTCAAATTCTAAGGATTTGTGCTAAGAAAACTGAAAACCAGTGGATTCTTTCAAACCTTCAGGTCTTGCTGTAACATGTCATTCAGTCCTTCTGAATTGAATGGATCTCCTGTGGAATTTTGCAATAGGGTTTTCTAGATGATGCTGGTTTTTGAGAAATTGTAATTTAGCAGATGATCATGAAAAGGACAGTTATTCTGGGGTTCTTCACATTCTCTGTGAACTAAAAACACTTCAGGGCAGTTTTTGAGGAACCAGCTTCAGAGCCAGAAGCTGAGAGCCAGGAATATTTATATATATATAAACATATTATAGAGCACAATTCAAAATTTATAGAATATCAGAATATATGGCAAAAGGCAGCACTAAATATTGTTTTCCATTGTTGGTCTGAGGTTCCCCATTTGAGCTGTTGCAGCCACACAGAATCATTGATTGTCTTATCTTGGACAATTGATAATTCTCTTCCATCACATGGGAGTGCAATTTTTATGTTTAAATTTGATTTTCACACAGCTCAGGTAGTGAGGAATAAAGGTTTAAATAATAATAGACTGGAGCACAAGCTGTTCTCAGTTGCAACTGGGTTAATTCCCAGGCTGTATTTGGAGCAGGTCAAGTGTCAGGGTTTGAAGCCTCATCCAAAGGTCACCAAAATCCAGAATATTTTTGCTCATGAACACAGGGTGGCTTTGATCAGGTTCTGTGGATTTATAGTGCTCTAATTACAAATGCTCTAGAAATTATTTATCCTGATTATTTAGGGCCAATTCTTTAGTATTACTGTGAGCAAATGGAAGGCAGAGATTGCAAGGCTCTGTTCTGCACGGATGAACAGATGAGCAGGGTGGGAGAAACCCTGGAATGGAATTTCCAGGCTGTGAGAGCCCCATATCACCAAAATTCATCTGAGTTTTGCACAGGATTTATCTCATGCCCTTTTGTCCTGTGCTGATGTGTGTGTGCAGGAGAGCTGAAGGGTCCAGCTGGATTTTGGGGGGAATGTGGAGCATTGGGGAGCAGTGTTATCCAGTGGTAGGAAAGAACCAGACAACACCTTTTTGGCACAAAGTGAGACAGACACTGCTGGAGATGCTCACTCTCTGCAAATCAGAACCCCCTTTGCCCAAGAGGAGAATGCAGTGACCCAGTCTCTGCTGCTCCCAGCCACGTTTGGCCATTGGATGCATGACAGGATCCCTGGGCAAGTGTGGCATGGCTCACCTGAGCTCCCATGTGCTGGGATCTTTGGGACTCTTTTACCTTCTGCTGTTTCTCTGCTCTCCTTGTTCCCCTGGTTAACCCTCTCTGGCTGGTGCTGCCTGAGGTGCTGAGCACTCACAGATCCACCCAGGGGGAGTCAGGTGCATTGGTCCAGCTGAAAATCAGGCCCTGAGTCCTGCTCCAACATTACTGTAAAATTCAATGTTCTTCCTTGTAAAAACTTTGAAAAAGCCAGTTAATTAATTCAATTAAGAAATCAAATTACCAGAAATTAGGAACTTGTTTCATTAATCTGGGGCTGCTTTATCTAAAAGCCCTATAACAAAAGCACAGTGAACCAATTTTTTTTTTTTCCCAGAGTATTTAGCTTTAAAATTCATTTTCTTAGGAGAGCGATTCTGAAGATTACTATTTCCAACAAAAGAACTTGTTTATGGTATAACAATAATGATGACTCTCAGAGGTACATTAATTTTTTAAGCATAGATGTTGAAAAATATGCTGTACATGAGGTAAATTAGTGGAGAATCATGAGCTTGACTTGCTAGTTTTATCTTCTGCTAGAGATAGCCAAATGTCAGGAGTTGCATGTTCAGGGAATTTATTCATCTTCCTAAATGAGTTTTCATCCAAATAAGAACAAAAGCATTTTCACCTAAATTTCTATGAAATGGCAATTTGCAGGAAATGATAGTTTAGAAAACACCAGCATATGGTGCTTTGAAATGGTTTCCACATTTACTGAGAGCATTGGAGGCAGGAGAGAATTCAGAGAAAGGAACTGAGCTTAAGAAGTGAGCTGCATTTAATCAGCCAGGTGCTGCTGTGCTTCCTGAAGCTGTTCTTACTTAAACATAAGAAATATTTGTCCTGTGGATGTGATCTGACACTGGAATAAGTTTCCCAAGGAGTCTGCAGAGTCTCCATCCTTTGGAGGAGCTCTGGAGGTGCCCTGGGCTCTCTGCTCTGCCTGCCCTGCTGGGAATCCAGAGCACATTTTCCTCCAGAGAGGTCCAGGTGCCTGTTCTGCTTCTCCTTTGCTTTTTGTCTTGGGAACGTGGAGATTTGGCCATGAAAAGTTTCACCCCACACTGGTGGAAATGTCCCACAGGTGCCCATGAACAGATAAATGCAGACCTGGGTGCTGAATATATTCTGTGACACAAATCCCTCCATAATCAGAGCAGTTTTATTTGGTGAGATAGGACACATAAAGAACTTCCCTTTGTCAAGTTGGATTTTAAATTATCTGCATTCCTGTATTTGTGGAACTTGGGGAATGTTAAATTGCTGCCATGAGTCTGCACTCTTTCCATGGTCTTTTACATTACATTATCTCTTTTCCTGGTTTACATTGTTATATTTCTTCCCTGTTGCCAGGTTAAGGTATTTTAATCTTTCATGCATGCCCCTTATACTGCACATGCTATTTGTTCTGATTTTACCCTGATTTTTAATTTCATTTGTTCAGACTTTGGTCTTACACAGCCTGAACTGTGGGGCTCTGTGCCAGTACTCCAAATTTCCTCTGCCATGCAGGAGAGCAGATTGATCTCTGCTTGCTGAGGGCCTTCTGTTAGTGGCACTTCTGCTATTCACTCTGCAGCTTCTTGTAAAAAATCCTCTTTTTGCCCTCTGTATAGTGACTGTTTTCTCTGCTGAGTGGAACAAATCCTCATCTTTTCCTTTTTTTTTTTTGTTCTTACATTTTCATTAAGTATCGTATAACGATATCACTCTATTATCCTAAATTAAATTAAGTATATAACATCAAATGTTAATTGTTTATTCTTCAAGCTGTGCTTGTCCTTTGAAATCCAAGATGACGAGGCAGTGTTGAGGATCTGAGCTATCCTGTCTGGAGATATCCCCAGCAGTTTCCTCATCAGGGATTTGGGGATTAGCTGGAAACCACAAGCACACGCCTCAAACCAGAGCAGGGTGGATTCTGTTATCCCACAAGTGACAAGGGCCATTCCTTTCTTTATACAAGACACAATTATGGAGCAACCAGTAAAAAAACAAGTCTTCTGCTGTTTTGTGTTTGGTTTTGATTTTTTTTTTTTAAATCCAGATTCACAAGCACCTTTCCAAACTCCTGCAAATTCTTTCCCAGTCCACTGTGCTTTTTAGGGTTCAAAGCACCTGGCATTCAATAACTCACAATCTATCCACCTCCTTAAGCATTCAGTGATAGCTGCACATCTCCTCAGCATGAAACAGTGGTTATTTATTTTATTCACCCCTCCAGTTCTTCTTTTGCTGCTGAGTGAGCTGGGATGTGCTCTTCAGGGCAGTGGCTGCACCCAAAATTTGGAGACATCTGTGGGTGAAAAGGAATGGCAAAAAGCCAAAAGGGTCCAAAAAAAAAATCTTACAAGGTTTTATTACCAAATAAGAAAACACGGCGTGGAAATTGGCATTTTTTGCCCCTGATTTCTACTTGTAAGAGAAAAGAAAGAATAATCTGAAAGAGGGAAGGAGAGTGTGGAAGGGAGAGGAGACAGGGAGGTGGGGAGATCTCCAGTCCTGGGGCAGCACCAATCCAGCTGCCAGGGTGTTCAGGGCCCTGTGGGCATCACTCAGCTTCTCTGGGAATATCCTCTCCTAGATCAGTTTTCAGCACCCTGGGATGGAGTTTTTCACGCTCATGTCAGTGAGTTTGTGTCTGCCCTTGGTTTGGATCTTTCTAGAAATGGGCTGGGGCTTTGAGGGTTTTTGGTGGTCTCCATCTCTCTCTATTTGTCTTGGCTACTCCTTGACACCACTCCTGCCCTTGCGCTGTCCTGAGGAGGAGAACTGGCTCACAGAGGTGTTTCCCTACCTTGGTACTGCCCCCTCTTTCCAGGCACATCCGGGTCTAATTTTAGCATTAACCCCTCCCTGCCCAGTTTCCAAACAGCTGGAAACTGTTTATTCAAACTAAGAGAGAAAGGAAATTAAAGCTAGAGCTGTTAACAGGGAAGAAGAAACCATGCAGGCTCAATTCACACCTTCGAACAGAATGGGGTAAATGGGTTACAGGCTCTTGCATCCACAGGGCAGCAGGGAGGGCATGGCTGTGAATGGATTCTGAAGTTTCCAATCTCCAGGTGTGCTTCAACGCACAGGTAATAACTATTATAACACTTGGATTAAAAATAAAAAGGTTTTCATTTAAAACCTGACCTAAGAATCATTTCATCTGTTTATATTTAATGTTAAGTTCAGATGGTGCCATTTCCATGAGAAAATTCTGACCTGGAAAATAGCTCTCAGCAGAGTCCTTTCTAACTCCCAGCAGAGTCCTTTGAGTCTGCAGAGACAAGCAATGGCAGCTCCTCACTGTTGCCATATGGCTTCTTTTGAGCCTTGGCTGGTCAAAATTAAAAATGGACAAGTTCTTTTAGTTCCTTGACATCTCAAGTACCATTGAAAATCCCCAGGCCACAAATTGGGAGAAGAATGGAATTTAGCCACATAGAGGGAGAAGAATGGAATGGAAGTTTAGATCAAAACACCGCAGTGAAGACAAAGAATGACAATTACAATCTGTGAGGATTGCCTAGCAGGAGGAATTTGGGTAATTGTTACAAGGCTGAGCAAACAGTTCCTCTCTCTGTTGCATTTTCAAACTTTCTTCTCCTTCGCTCCACACTGCTCCTTTGTAATTTTCCAACCTCTTGCTTGGAAGCAGTGCCAGGGCCAGTTCAGTGGCAGAGATGAATTGCAGAGATGACCATAATTTTCAATTACACCTAAACACAGCTGATGCTGCTGAAGACAAGCCCTCCCCCGTTGGACAGCAGAGATTAGCATAGTCGGGTTGAAAAATGGGAGCCTTTGAACACGGCAGTGTTTGGGGATTTCTGGGAAGCATCTGTGTTTGTCTAGTTGCACTAAGCACTCCCCAGTGAGGAGGGGATTTTCTAAACCTAATGTGCACAGGATTGATGAACCCCTGCCTGAGCAGTGGCTGCAAAACAAACCCTTCACCGTGATGAGCAATCACCTCTGCTCACACCTCAGAGCAGCCCTGCAGCTCCTCTGGAAGAGATGCAACTTCTCCCTGCCTGGCCTGGGAGCATCCCAGCTATTAGGGGGGATAATATTTCTTACTATTATTCCATAATAATGTTTCCAGATGCCAGCTGGAAAGGCTCTTTGGGTGGAGAGAGGCAAGGAATCCACTCCCCTGCAGCTTTCAGTGAGCCCCCTCACACATCTGCAGGTGGAGGCGGCTCCAAAGGAGCAGCTTTGGTGATGTTCCTTGGGAAAAATTCCCTCTGCTGCTCCCTACCTGCATTTTTGTGTCCTGGAGCTGACTGCAGGGGGCTGTGGCTCAAAGATCCACTGGAATTGCAGTGCAATATGCAATGGGATCCTGACTTTATAAATGCGAACTTTTCAGAGCTGTCAGCTTTAGCCCCTGTTTATGGAAAATGTACAAAAGGCCCTGATATTTATACAGTATCGCAGGATTTGCAATAAGCACATTTTATCTTAAACATGATTTTTCAATAGAAATAGGAAAAAAAATCCTTCTGGATATAATCTACAAGCAAATATGTGGAGTCTGCCCAACTGCTGAGATTTTTATTATTTTTTCTTTTAAATGACAACCATGCACTGTGTGGAAACATTGCTTTCTGCTCCCTGCTTGAGACTTCCTCCCAATTACAGTCTTGTGTGCTTGAGACAAAGGTAGAGGGCAAAATGTGCTGATCTGGAATGTTCTCATAATGCCCCTGCCCTGCTGAACCTCAGAGAAGGTCAGAGAGGCCCCAGGTGTGAATTAAGTTCAGTTTTCTGCAACCTTTGATCAACTACTCTGATCAGAATTTTCTCATCTGATCCTGAAGACAGGATATCCAAATATCTGATGACAAACTGAATTTCTGTTTGTGTGCTGATAGCTGTTGAATTGCAGTCCCAATTCCTTCTCTCAGCAGAGCATAAATAAGGATCCTGCGTTCCTATTTTTGTGAATTTGAGGCTTTTTCTGGGGAAATCAAAATGATGATGTATTCCCTAATGCAGCTGGTGGAAATTTAGCTAATGATTATAGTGCCTATGAGTTTTCTCTGAGGTAAATCTAAATCTCTCTCTCTCTCTAAGTGTATTTCTTACATGCAATATTAAGTAATGGTGAAATGTAGAATTTATCTGGGAGGAATTGTCCCTTGCCCTTGTGCCTGGATTGTATCCAGATTTTTTTTGTTAAGATTGCTCCTGCTAGACTGAGTTATGAAATGTTACAGCAGTAAGAGAACAGTGATTCCAAAAAGTCTGTAAAAGATTGATTAGGTTATAATTACACAAAAATTGAATTAGTAAAGAATGCTTTTTCTCTTGTTTTGAAGGATGCTCTGTTTTCCAGAAGCCACTTGTAGCTCCTAGAATCACTTGATTTAATTGCTCAGTGGTCAGACAGGCAGGCCCACAGCACAGCAGCTCCACTAATTCATTATTTGTAGAGCAATAGACCTCAGAGACAAAAGGCTCTGTGTTTTCTCTTACTTATTTCTTCTGTACATTAAGATAATTTCAGAAATGTATTGGAAATATTCCAGGCTTTCACTGGGATGAGATGTGAGTGGTTCCTATGGATTTATTTCTAGAGGAACATTCCTGGGACATATTTCCACATTGCAAAAACATCCACTCTCACTATAAAACAGGCTTGAATAAGAACATGAGGGAAAAGCCTCAGATCCGTTGAGGAGAAGCCTTTTAGGAAGAGTTTTAGTTTAATAGAGTGTCCTGTGGGATGGCCACATTCAGGAAATAGTTATACTGAAGCATTTTAATAAACAATTCCATAAGGAATGGATGGTGTACGGGCCAAAGGTAAACCTGTGAACAAATTAACAACAGATTAGTTTAATTTTGACTATTCCTGGGCATTGTGGAAGACAATACAAAGGTATTACAAGAATTGATTTGTTTGTCTGGAGCACTTCATGCCTTGAAAAGGCAATGCCCAGGTTATGGCACAAATCAGGGTGGCTTTTTCCACACTCACATGAGCAGGATTCCACAAAAATAACTGGTTTAATTCTCTCTCCTTTCATTTTAAGAATAAAAAAAAAAGGAAAAAGGAAGTCTTGACACAAAATTTAAAAGCTATTGTTATAAATTTTAACACTCACACTGCAATATGTCAATAGGTAAAGGATTTTATTACCTGTTATTCTTCCATCCTGACCTTTAACAGCCTCTGCATGTGTTTTCCAGCCTGGTTCGTTATGATTGGCTTTCTATCATGTCACAGCAAGGACAAATTATGGCAAATCTTTACTGTATCACTTGCAGTTATAAAGAGAGTTTGAAATTTGTCTCTGCATTCCCTAGATCATTCAGCTTTTTAATGAAATCGAGTAATCACTGGGGGTTAAAGAAAACAAGGGGATGTGCATGTATGGAAATTCAGTGTTAGAACCGAAGGGCTGCATTTGGAGAGGAAAAAAGCTCCCTAAAAGCTGCATTTTCTCTTTGGGGCTAGACAAAGCCCTTTGCTGTTGATAAATGAAAGAGCCAGGCAGCCTCCCCTGCAGTGCTGGGGGTGTTCCCCAGGTAATGGAGCTCAGCAGGAATTTGCCAGAGCCTCACCGAGGCTGAGGTTTTCACTTTCTGAAGAGCACTAAATGGAGACATCAGTGAAATACAGAAGGGCACACATTGGGCCAACTTGCAGGATATTGTGCACCCCAGGACAGCAATTTCAGTCGTCTCCAGAGAAGTTTTTTCTTAGTTTTATGATTTCGTAGAACACCAAATCCTGGACTTCATGTTCTGGACAAGCATCAATCCCATCAGGTCTATTCCAGAGTTCCAGGAGGGAGCCCATCCTTCATCCCATTGTTGGGCTCAGCATTTTAAAGGCATTTTCCCCTCTGTCCTGTGAGTTCTGGGGTGAAATGGCCTTGCTGGGGGATTGCAGTTTATCTGCACAGGGCCAAGGAAAGGCTCCTACACAGCCTGAGCCCTGCCTGCAGCTGTGGAAGGTGAGCAGGCACCGCTGGGACATGGATCTGCTGCCGTAAAAACCAAAACACAAGTGCCAGGGTGATGCCATTCCTCCAAGGGCTGAACTGGGATTGGACTCATTGTTCTGGTTTTGGGGATTTTTGGGGATGAATAATCATACAAGAGGTGATGTTCTCCTAAAAGGAAGGCTGAAATGAGGAGCAAAAAGTAGTGAGGTGAGAGAGATATTGTGGAGAGGAGCTGGGAAGCAGAGGAGGTGGATGGAATAAAATAGCAAAAGCAAAAGGAAGCCAAAGAGCATGTCCACCCTTTTTTCTCTTTTTTTTTTCCTTTTTTTACTACTGTGTTTATTCTCTTAAACTGCTTCTGTCTTGGGAGAGGGGCAGAATAACAGACACACATAATAACATACAGATAATATTTTCAAAAGTGGGGCATTTCAGACTTTCCTCCTCAAGGGGACACATTTATGAGGAGTACTTTTCTTTTTAGTTGGAATCCAGTTACCTTCTCTTTCTGTTGTTGCTTGGGGTTCCTTTGGTTCAATTTGGGGATTTTATTCCTATTTGAAACAAGATCCTTAGGGGGTACTTTTGGTGGGTTTTTTGCCTTTTTTTCTGTTTTTTTTTTTTGGTTTTTTTTTTTGTTTGGTTGGTTTTGTTTTTTTGGTTTTTTGTTTGTTTTGGAGGGGGGTTGTTTTGTTTTGTTGGGTTTTTTCTTTTCTTTTTTTTTATTTTTGTTTGTGCTCCATGTATGACACAATGGCCACAGCAGTGCTTTGGAAGCCTAAATTCATTGCTCATTTATGATGATCTTCCATTAATATGGGACATGGGATTGCTTACATAAGGAACAGAAAAGGGGTTTGTAAAACAATCTCTGGACAAAGGCCTGGTGTGTTTTGCATGCACACAGTTCTATCAAGGCATGACTGTACATTCCATATGAACAAGACCTTTCATACTCTGAAGATTTTCTGCTTGCCTGGCAAAGCTCAGAGCAAAGCTGAAATCAAAGCAGCCTTACTTAGTGAAGCAATTTCATTTTACCTGAAACACTGAGGCTTAAATTATAAGCTTCAGGATGACTCAGTAGAAATAATGCATGCATATAAACTACATAATTTTCCTGGAGTATTTTCACAATCAATATAACTGTGTGTTTAAAGTAGGGACCTGAGGTCAATCTTCTAAGCAGTGAATGAATAACATATTTTTTATCAGAGAAAAGCTGCTCTATGCAAATAATATCTGACATGAATATTTAATAGATTGTACAGTAGGCAGTAATTGCCAACTAGTGGAGCATGCTAAAAGGAGAAAGAGAAATACTGAAATAACAAATCCGGTCAGATTTCACTTACAGCATTTCCCTAGCACCAGGCGGTCTGACAGGTCCTGATGGAATTTGTGAAATAACTGTACTAACCTCTGTCCAGGTTCTAGGCATTAAATATTCCTTTTGAAATAACTGAACAGGGGATTAGCTGATTTGGATATGTTGATCTGTTATAAATTTAGCGTTTACTGAACATAATGTGATTTGTTCTTCCTCATCTTGAGGTATTCTCCACATCACCATCACTATTTACTGTGGTGACTGTCTCCAGCTTGGGGTCTCTTTATCAGGACAGGTCACACATCCAGGAGCGGTTCATTCTCTTTTAGAATGTCTCACAGCTGAAGAGGAACAATGATTCTTCTCCATTCTCCCCACCTTTAATACTCTCTCCATTCTCTCATTAATTTATTTTTTTTTTATTGTCTTGAGCTCACAAGGTAAGAGAGAACCCACAAACCAAACAAAGGAAGGTTTCATGATATTTCCTGATGGCAAAAGACCAAATGATGGTTTTGGGCCTCCTTTGGGTTGCATGTGAGGGTCTCCCATAAAGTTTACTGAGGGGGTGGTGTCCAGGAGCTGTTATGTAGTGAAAAGTTGGATGGCTTGATGGGAGAATGTTCTTTAATGTGGCCATAAACCTTCCTGGGCTTTACAGCAATTTGGCCATGAAAGTGGCACATAAAACAGCCTTGGACATCTGCAGTGCCAGAGAAACAGGAATGCAGATGACAGGGTCTCACAAAACAAACCACAAAATTTCATTTGTAAACTGAGTGGAAAGCTGAGGATTTATTTGACTTGGTGCTGTCTCCTGGTGAAATAAGCTTGCACTAATTTAGAGGTCAGTGGATGTAAAATGCCATCCTCGTTACACCCTCAGTGCCCATGGGAGCCCCCAGTGATGTGTGCCATAATGAAGATAATTAGAATAAGCTCCATTTTAGCTGAAGGCAAAAGGCCTTAAATCAAAAGGAGTTTGTTCCAGTAACCTTGAAATTGGGGTGAGGATTACAGGCTGCCTACTGGCTCAACAAATACCTAAACTCATTGTTAGAAAAAGTGAGAGCAGGAGATCCCCGGGGTGTGGGCATCCTCTCAGGCCTAGGCTTGCTTTTGGTGGGTTAAATGAGAATTCCTCAAGTCCTGGGTTTGCAAGCAGCGTTCCTGATGATTGCAGAGGGGCCTGAGCTTTAAACTCCTGCCTGATGCTTGAAATCCTAAATATCCTAGCTCAGTTTCTTTCTTGGTGTATGGATAGAGGAGCCTGTGGCAGTGACTTAATATACCTGAACAAATTTCCACTGAAGATTTCCCTTGCCAAGCCACTGAATTCCAAAGGCTGTTGTTGTGCAGACCCCTCTCTGAGTGTCTCTTTCTGTTCCAAGAGTGAAAACCAGAATGACCAAAGCCCAGAGCTGCGAGCACCTGACTGTGTGTTCAGGGCTGGTTCTTGTTTGTCTCCTGAAGAGCAGGAGAAGTGTTTGTCTGTGCATTTCTGCCTCAGCATTTTACCTCATGTGAGAAGTTTTACTGCCCATTCCCCCCTCTTTAGGAGTTATTTTTTGTAGTCATGCCCAAAGTTCTTCCTGAGCTCTCCATTTCTGCCCTGTGAGGTGAGGCCCTGCTGCTCACTGGGTTTTTCTCACCTGCTGTGCCATGGCCTCACCAGGATGGAATCCATCTGATTTCCCTGCTCTGCCCAAGCCCAGGCTTGTGGCAATGGTTTTTGATGATTCCTGAGCTGAGCTGGATGCTGATGGGTGAAATCACTTGTGGCATGTTATCAACCACTTCAATTCAGTGCTGCTAGGTAATGAAATCCAGTAATAAATTGGACAGACAAGCAGAATCTCTTAAACTCGCTCTGGGGGGCTCTACCTATTTTCTTTCTGCTCTCCTGGTATTTCTTTTCTGTCTGTGTGAGCTGCTGCCCATGCCAGCATTCAAAATCAACCAACCAGAGAAACTCAAAAATACTGCAGCGTTTGATGAAGCAAATGTGTGAGGCTGATCAAAGTGTTCCTAGCTCCATTTTTTTCCTAAATTGGGAATGGAAGTCCCATGGGGTTGATGCAAAGTGAATTCTGGGTGCAAAATGAAAGCAATTTCCAATATCTGAAAAACTGCTGGGCTTCTTCTGCCTCTCTTTTAAAGCGGTATTTGCACCACCAGCTTGTTGAAGGTACAGTTTCATTTTGGCTACTTTAAAATCTGAATGGAGACAAGGTTTATCCCTCACAGATGAAGGAGAAAATTGGCATCACATGGGAAAGCATAATCTGTAATGCACCCTGTCACGGCGTGAGCTCTTTGGCACAACATATGGCAACAGAATTACCTTTGTGCTGCCCAACTGTGGGATATAATTCCTGCCGTCCAAGGGACTCCAGCGACAGGCAATAGATTTGAGAGTGCACATGTTCAGCATGCTGAAATGCAGGGCTGTCCCTTTGCTCTGAATTCAGAGCTCCCTGGCACTGCAGAGAAATTCTGATTATTGCTGGCAAATCCTTGTTCTCCCCTCGTGATGTCACTTCTGTAGTGACGCCCTGCGATTGTAGCAAAGAAAGGAATGTGGTAATGGAACTGCTGGGCAGGAATGAAAGGGAAGTGATAAACTGCGACTTTTACAATGTGCACTGTCAGCTAAAGAATGGAACAATTCTAGGCTTGAACATTAAGGACAGGGAAAGTGCTGGGAGATTTATGCTGCAACAATATTCCAGATCATTTTATGGTATCATCTTCTCAAACACCTGAAATTAAAACTGTGTGGTACAGTGCTCCTTCAATCATTCTGCTCATCGGTGAGCTGGGATTTTTATTTGGATGGTAAAATACCATCGCTGCAAAAGAGAAACAATAGATTTTTATGGTTGGGCTCTAGTATTTTAAACATGATTTACTTGTCTTTTCACTTTTTGCCTTCTCCAGAGGTCTAAATATGTGCACCATATTGACCCTTAATATGTCTACTGAAACTAAGCAAAGAGTTGAAACCTTATTTCTTGTCATAGAAACAAAATTCTGAGGTGCAATTTCTTGGAGAGTCATACACTATCCATAAATGTGTCTCAGGAACATTGGGAACGATCTTTGAAATTTCTCAGAGGAGAGGTTTGATGTTGTAGATCTCGTGGAAAATGTCTAATAATGATCATCAGTCATTTGTCTGCTGAAATACAAACCTGCTTCTTGCTTTGGCAGTAGCCCTGGGTATGGGCTAGGGAGGTTCAATTTTAGAGAATTACACTTGGTGTTCTTCTCTCAGTACAGAATAGCACATGCCATAGTTACCACAGCTGACTGTGTTAATATATGGAGACTTGATAGGTTTTCTGACATTGATCAGATGAATATTAGCAAATTTTACTGGCATTGGGAACAACAGAATTTATTTTCTCACATTTAAAAAAACCCAAAATGTCCACTTCTCTATCTACCATCAGTTCACTGCATTTAAGGACAACAATTTTCCATTGTGGATTCCTGATTTTTCCATCTAAATGTATTATTTAAATAAAATGTAATGTTCCATTTTTAACCAGAAATTTACAGGTGTAAATAGGGCACAGTTCTGAATTTTGTGATTTAGCTGACCTGCCAGAGATGTTCCAGTACAACAGCAAGTCCTGGATAAAATTTTGGGTGCAGCATCCATCCTTTAGCCAGCACCCAGCCTCAGCTGCCTCACTTCTGCTGGGTTTGGACACTGCACACAACAAACTTGCAATATGCACTTCAGAGATACCTGAGAAACCAGCATGATATAAAAATAAGAGTGAGCATCAGAACTGAAAGTGTTTGGTATATTGGGAAACCAGGCCACTCTTGTTTCAATTTTTTGTCTGCAGATTGAGTTTAGATATTCATATATGAAAATTGGGAAGCATTTTTATCTTCTAAGGCTGCACTGTGAGATGAAAGGTTCTTCTTTAAAGGCCCATTTTTCCCCTGTCCTGCTGCTTTTCAAATAAAAGCAACTCTTTTCAATTTATTTATTTCTTTCTTCCCCTTTGGTTCCCCCTCACAGAAGCTGCCTCTCACCCTACCTGTATGACACCAGGCTGCTGTCAGGACATCCACTCCATGAATTTGCAGACATGGAGATGAATCCAGCTGCAAAAGGCTTTGTGCACATCCACCTACCCAGAATTAATGCTGGCACCAGCAACATCCAAGCCCTGCACCTCCCACATCACTGCATGGCACTGCTCTGCGCTGAGCTCTCCTTCCTGTGCTGCTAAAGCAAACTAAAACAACAAATAAGCTTCCAAATTGATCACTGCTGCTCTGGAAACAGTTGTTTAACTCCTTCAAAGTCTGTTTACGTTTGACATTTCTTGAGTAGAGTCCTTTAGAGATAGATATCTTTTTGTAGATCTTCAAACTGAAACTCAAGGGAAATTCAAAAGACTGCAGCTCTTATCAGGGAACTTTGAAAAGTGGATTACTCTGCTTTGGTCTGAAGTTACAGTCCTGCATTTTTTGAATACTTCTGGGTGACTTTATGGTTTTACATCAAGGAGAGCAGTGTGGCTGAATCTGTGCCTGCTAGCTTCAAATTGTACAGCCTAAAATCTGCTGCTTCTTATTGCACTGACCCACACAGAGGGCATTGAAATCCAGCAGGGCTTCCATGGTTTCAGAAATCTGAAGCAATAGTTGCTGCTGGATGGTGCTATGTGCAGTTAATGAGTCTGTTTGGAAGGAATGTGGTAATGAATTTATTCTGTGCTCTGTGCTGGAACCTGGAATGCATGTCACTACATTTGTCCAGTTTTAATTTGGGCACCCTGGAATTCAACCCCTTCTTCTTGTGGCACTAGAATAGGAAATAGCCTTTAATTCTGTTGTTACTTCTTCTGAAACTCCTGCAGCCTGATTTTCCAAAAAGGCAGTTGGAGAAAATGCTAACTAAATACAGACTTAATGGCAGTTCAAGAGCCCTATAAAGAACAAATTCTTTTGCTAATTACCAACTTTTCAGGTGCAACTCGGTCACAAATAACTTGGGAACTACAGTAAAACTCCTTGTTTGTCTTTTATCCTGCCTCTAACAAGAGAATTATTGGTGATTTCCTTGGGCTGTGCATTCCCAGGGATGGCACCAGTCCAGCCCAGCCCATTCACTGGGAATGTTGCTCCTTTAATGGGATCCTTCTGTTCTGGGCAGGGAACTGGGAACTCCTGGGCTCAAACTGGGATCCCTTTGCTCTGGAAAACTCTCTGGCTGCAGGGCAGGAACCTGGCCCCAGGGATCCTGTGTGGCACAAGGCACAGGCTGCGGGGAAAGAACTCCCACTGAAAAACTCACCCTCACACATGATTTTCATTCCCTGCAGAACCAACATTCCCCACCCCACAGATGATCCTGAAACTTTATTGATTATCTATTCAAAGTCTGTAAACAGATACAAGAAAATTAAAAGTGTTTTCAAAGGGAAACAAGAACAGATCCAAGCAATATAAATCACTGTTGTTATCAGATTTACATTGGTGCTTCTGCTATCAGGATTTTCCACTTCGTGCTGATTGTTCCTATCAGTTCAATGAGGTTATTGATTTACACCTCTGGAGCAGTCAGGACATGACTTTCCATGACAGTGTTCTCAATATGGGAATATTTGTTTGTTTTAACGAGGACAGGAGTGTGGGGAAAGCAATGTTTCCAAAACTTTTTAATTTCATTGTGCCCAAGAAGACAAACACCACTTGGGGATACAGTTGGGTTGTCCCATAAGAGGATCTTGTATATTCCGGATTTTAACCTGCTTTCAGTTGACAATCCTTTAGAGTTTCAGAGCATAAAAGCTCCTTATTAAATTGAAAATATAGGTGGGTAAAATCACTACAAAACTGTGACTTTAGGGGGTTATGTTGGGCAAAATACAGCTAATAATAATTTTTTACCTAAATGTCCAGAAAACTGATGTTCTATATCAGTGTTTGATACTTCAAAGATAGAGAAGGAAAGGGGATATCTGATTTAAAAAAAAAAAAGAAGGAATCATAAATAGGGTACTCACTAAATGTTAATTAGAGCAAAAATATTAATTAAATGTTAAGACAGCATAGTGTAAATTGGAATCTTTTACATATTTCTGTGTAGGGAATTTTGTGCATTGAACACTTTTCTAATAATCAAAATCTCAATAGATTTTTCCAGCGTTTATTAGAACTTGCAATCCGTGGTGGCCAAGTGTCTGGCATAGTTTGATTTTAATGGAATGAGGTCTGGAGTGAGTTTTGTGGCATTTTCTCTTCCATAATGCATTATATTAGAAACACTCTTTTTAATATTTTTTCCTAAATTGTTTTAAAAAAGAAATAATAAAAGAATCATTACTTGTAAGCAGCACAAAATGAATGTTTTGCCTACAGCAGGGATCATGAGGGTGCTTGTTAAATTATTTGCAGCATCTGTAGACAATCAGCCCAATCCAACCCAACACCCACCTAATATTTAATCTGGTCATATATTAAAGAAAAATTACTCCAAGAATATAGATAGAATCAATTTCTCAATGAAAAAATAGAGACACTCCACCTCTAGAACAGCTTTTGGAACTCCTTAGGGGGAAAATAGTTCCTCAACCCTTGTGTGCTTTCTGCAGGTGTGCCAGCCCCACTCACCCCTTGAAGCTTTGCGTATTTAAATGATCATAAATTTGACATAAATAAAACCAGTTTTTCACTGTCTGCTGCAAAGCAATCTGCTCAAAGAGCCCCTTCCCCAGTTATCCCCAGAGCCAAGGCAATGTCTGGTTCCAGCCTCACTCCAAACCGCTCCATTTGAGGGGCACATCCTGGTTTGGTGAGGCCAAGCAGAGAGGAGAGAGCAGCTGGAGCATTCCTGGGAAGCAGGGCTAGTGGTGTTCCCTGATTTCCCTTCCTGAGGGCTGGGCTGGGCTCTCCTGAGGGCAGGGAGTGATGTCCCTTTGTGGGCAATGCTTCAAAATTCATCTTTGCTGCCGCAGCTTCCCCGGTGTTTGGCTGCAGCTGTTCTGCACAGCTGTGCACGCTGCCAGGGGTGCCTTTGAAACACCTTCCCCGGGCCCAAAAGGAGCGCTGTGAAACCCAGCTCTGCCAGCCTGCTCCAGGGACAAAGCCTGCTGAATCCATTCGGATTTTCACTGTGGTGGAAGGGGCTGTTGGGGTTTCCAGCTGCTGAACCACTCAGTGGAAGTTCTCCTTGCATCTCCTCCTCCTCAGCAGCTCACCTGTGCCCCAGAGCTGCCCAGGAGGGAGGGCAGGGAGCCAGGCCGCCTCTCCTTGTGATGATTCCTTGGAAGAAAGGCTCAGGGAGGAGAGGAGCACGGAGGGTCAGCAGGAAGGGAGGTGCTTTCCCTCCTGGAGGAGCTCTTTCCTCCTTCCGCTGAACCCAGGGGCATCGCCCGGGCAGCAGAGAGGCTTTGAACAGAAAAAGAAATGTTTTGTCTGGGAAGGTTTCCTAACAGCTTTTCAGTTGTTAGCAATTCTGTTAAACCCTCCCAGCCTGGATTTTGTTCATTACTAGTTCTTCTCTTTCTTTTCCCCCTGTTTTGTTTTTCTTTCCAAAATCTTGCTGCTTTCACCTGCCCAGGATGAGAGGTCGAATTTTCAGCTGAGCTGTTGTATTCCTGGTTCTCATTGTATAAAGCTGCCTTCCAAAAATTGATATAAAACTGCAAGCCTGTCTGTCCTCCTTGAAAAATGCATCTGCTGGACTATCTGTCGAGTCCTTTCTACAGGATTTTCTCCTGTAGAAAATCATTATTTCTTCAAGTGACATTGAGGGAATGTTGGTTTTGACAGAGCCAAATACGCTGCCCTGCCTCGTTGTTAAAAAGCACCTTGAGAAAAGAAATTGATCAAGGGGAAAGAGAAAATGCTTTTAAAAAATGTCTTTTTTATGTCTCTTGTAAGCCTGCCTTCATCTTCCCTTCCTCTGTGCACCAGTCTTTGCTCGTTTGAGGATGGCACTGGCCCTCCCCTTCAAAACTGGCATAAAACCCACTGCTCCTGGAAATGATAAATGCACCTCTTTTGTCTGCAGTGAGGATTGGGAAATTGTAATGCACAAGATTGGCTCTAAACTGTTAATTCACGAGGAATAAACAGTGTGTTACCCTGGGATTGATTGAGAGGTTACTGTCAGGCTGGAAATCTTTCAGGATAACCAAGCCTTATTAGGGGAGGAAAAACAGTCAGAAGAACTTCCAGCTCCAGCTGCTGCCTCACCTCTGCACTCAGAGATCCTTGGAAATGCATTTATAAATGATAGATAAAATGCATTGATTAGTGCAGACTTGGCCACTAAGGCTGGAGAAGATATTGTTCAAAAACTGCAGGATTTTCAATGGGTTGGTTGGATAACAGGCAAAACATGGAAAAATGTTACAATAATTACAAATGATGGTATTGGCACTTATTTAAGAAGAATGTGTCGGTAGAAATCCATCATTAGCAGCTGTTGTGTGTGGTCAGAGGCAGGATCATCTCTGGGCTGGCTCTTCATGATCCCATTGCTCTCCTGGCTGGGGGAATATTCCCTTTTTGTCTCTGAGCTGGGAGAGGGAGGGAATGCCTGAGAATCCCAGGCAGGTCTGGAAAAGCAAGATGCTGAATCTGAGGTTTTTCTTGAAAATGTGGCTCAGTTGTTTGAGGTGTTTTTGCCATGATGTCTAATAAAGGTTAAGATCATTGGTCAAGTAAACAACTAAATTTTTTGTTGTTGCTTTCTGGCAGGTTATACAAAAATCTTGGCATTCAGAAGCAAACCAATTATACTTTTAAAACAATTTCATTATTAGGACTTTTGGTTTTCTGCTTGTTTTTGGTTTTTGTTGTTTTTTTTTTTTTTTTTCCTACGAAACTGGACATGGGAAAATAAATTGGGTAAATGAAAGTAAAAAGAAAAACTAATTTGAAAATGCTAAAATGAAATCTTTTGTCATTTTTTGGTAGAAAAAAATTCTGCGTTCTATATTAGCATTTCAGTGTACGCACCTTAAAAACCTGAAGTGAACTTGCAAAGGCTTTGGAACTCCCTTCAAGGACACCCTCTCAAAACAAAATTACCTCCTTCTTTAGGGGGTTATGGTGATGAAGGTTTCCCTTGATAAGACTGAGTTGCACAGCACCCTGCAGAACCCACCTGAAGTGACATTTTAGGGTATGAACAGATGCTGGAACTGCTCAGGTAGATTATAGTTTACTCTGGGTTTTTCCCCCTCTCTGAAGAATTCCTTGCTGGAAATAGCAAAGTGAAGGATATTGGGGTAAAAGAAACTGGACAAAAATGAACTTTGCTCTGGTACAGCATGACTGAGGTGATGCTGAGCTCAGCCAGGCTTCACTTTGTGGTCTAGGGAAGGGTTGTGGTGGTGGTTTGGTTCTTAAATCAGCCTTTATTTGGTCTTCTGTAGATTATTTCTGTCATGGGACAAAATAATGATAATGCTGTTAATTAAAAAAAAAAAAAAAGATAAAGGGAAATAAAAGTAGGAATGCACATCCTCTCCTACAAAACTGGCAATCGCCCATCTGTAACCACACTCAGCCCTGTGGGCTCTGATTTGCAGGCAGCAAATCCAACCCTACTGCAGCCAATGCATTTTAGATGTTTTTCTAAAAGAAATTCCGTTCCCTCCAACTTTCCCAAACACGTGACATCCTCTCAGCATCATCCTTTCTGTGCTTTTAAGGGAGCAGTTGTGTTGGGCTTGAATCACTGCAGCGCAGCTTCAGCTCCACAGTGGTGAAATTCAGCAGGGCTGGGTGAAATGGGAGTGCAGTGCAACAAACACTGCAGTAAAATGCTTTGGTATGCTGATCAAAAACCATGTGAGTCACAGGAGCACGAGGATTTGGGAGAATAATTATAAATATTACAAAGCAGAAGCCTTGGATGCTGAGGTTTCTCAGCGAACTTCAATCCCAACCTCCTTCTTGCTTTTGACATGTTTCATCTTTTTTGCTCAGCCTACTGCATCTGAATAATGAAATAGTGACTCTGACACGGAGGCACTGATTTACTCTTCTCAATATTTCACACGTTTTCCTCAGTTTTGCATCTGTTTTCTTGCTGGCAGCAACCTCTTCCATCAAAACTGTCAGTGGTTTTTAGAGGCACGAGTTTAAGGAAAAAAAAAAAATAGGAGGAAAAAAACACCTCCAAAGCCTCTGAAGTGAATTTCTTTACTTCAGAAGCACTTCATATGGTAGTTTTCTCTCAAGAAGATATATAGTAGAGATAGTTGAAAAAGAAAAATGGCAATTGAGGAGATCAGTGGGTGATGCCAGTGGCTGCCTGCTCTCAGGAGGTGTCAGAGCTGCTGGGAAGGGGCCATGAAGCTGTTTGTGTTCCAGAGAGGTGGGAAGGGCTGGGCTTGAAAAGGGGCTCAGCTAAAGGCACTCCTGCACTGCTCCTGTCAGGAGAGCTGCAGGGAGAGCAGGGCTCAGGGTGCTCTGCAGGATGTGCTGGTTTCTCTCTGGGATAAGGGAATTAATTCCCTGTCTCTGCTGAGAGGTTCCTGCTGTTGTGCTGGCTGGAAATCACAAATATTCCGAGGAGGGGGCTCCAAACACGGTCTGTAGCAAGGCAGGGGTTTGTTCCTGAGCTGCAGATCAAACATGCACCAACACAAAACATCCTGCTTGAGCAAAACCAGCAAAGTTTCATAGGGAAAAACTCCTCTTTCCATCCTTAAATCTGTGCAGCCTTTGAAAGATTCCCTTCACCTGGGAGAGGATGCCAGATGGAAATAAGAAACAGGAAGGACATTTGGGAAAGTCATAACAGCAATGAAAATCAGAGAGAATTTATGAAATATATGTAATTTGAATTTTATAACCTATAAATCCTTAATGATAATATTGTTCTATGCTTCTCAATTTAATAATCTACTATAAATTTTACAGTTCATTACAATAGAAACTAATTATTCTCTTCCCACATTTGTCTTCAAGTAGAAGATGTGGGGAAATGAAAGCAGGCAGACACTATAGTGGCATAAATTTAGAATATTAAAGGTTTAACAAGAACCTTTCATGGCATTGCAATACACTTCAGCGCATGCTATTTCAATTTCAGTATGTTTCTTGCTGTTTCTGAGTTATAATAACTTTTAAAAAGCAGGAAATAAGGCTTCAAAAGCAATTTCCAAATATCTCTATTCAGGAAGTAATAATAGTAATAATTTTCTTGCATGCTGACTAATGCTAGTGAATGGAGATACCACAAAATTCTTTGGGAAGAGAAAAAGGGTGATCAGAGCTGAGGGAATGTGTAAATGAGCATGGAATGTGTAAATCCATCCCTCCATGGAACCAGGCCCATAAATTGGAATGTCAGGCAAATATTGGAGGGCTGGCCCACAACCAGCCAAGTCTGATTTTTTAAATTGATTTGCAAAGTCTGTCACAAAGTTTGGACTTGTGATCAGACAGCAGATCCTTCGTTCCTGTGCTGGGTTTGGGTCAGGGCTGATGGCAGCTGTTGTAACAAAAAACGACAGCAGAAATTGCCTGGAAATGTCACTGCAGCACCCAGCATGGAACAGCAGGAGAGGTGAGAGGCATCTTTTGGGATGGCCTTTTCCATTAGCAGGTATAAACTGTTGCTGAGGCTGGCGCTAATCCTGTTTGCTAGCCATCATCCCAAATATTCACAATTCCCACACGGTTAAATATGCACTGGTGTGAGTGTGTAACAGTTCCTGGTCCCGTGTTGTCAGGTTGTGCTTGTTTAATTTTCAGTTTGCAGCTTAGAGTTGGAAATTTGGTTTTTTATGACCTCTGAGATTCTAAAGTAATCATTTTCTCAGAGTAAGACTGATTGCCAAGTACACCTTGAATGTATATTAATAAATTTGATATAAATTCCTTTCTACTTCCATAATCAAGAAACAAATTTCCTCTACCATGGCAAGCACGATTTTGATGATCACCTAGAAATAACATCCTTCCTAAAGAAACTCCAGATAATTGGGGATAAAGCCATCATTTTCCAAAGGTGACATTATAAGTGATAAATTATTGTTGAGATCCACATCCAAAAAGAAGAGAAAACTCATATTAGGAGAAGTTTCCATGACAGTATTGAATGCTGAGATGTAAAAGAGCTATTTTGAATTGTGGGCACATCAAATCTCCTGCTGTTACTGTGTTTCAAGACACAGAAAATGGAGAAGAATAAACAGAAGACCGAGAGGATTCCTGTTTCCCAGTTATTATTTGTTGCTTTAGAGAACAGCGCGAAGTTTTCTGGGATCAAAAGGAAAAAAAATATTCCTAATTCTTTCCCCTGCAAATTCAGTCAGCTGTGTTATCACAAATCTCACGTGGAGCACTCCCACACTGCTTTTCTCTGGTTCATTCCTTCCTGGGATGGCCAGGAGGGATCAAATAAGGGGAGCTGCAGCTCCATGTCCTGAGGCATCATTTAGACTCCAAATGGGATTTCTCCTGGCAAACTACAATAACATAAACCTGGCCATTATTACTGTGTCCCTTCAGTGCCACTGCTCAGAACCTGCAGATTCAGAGTTCAAAACAGGTCTGTTAAACTTTCAAGAAATTAAATCTTTTGGACTGTTTAGACGTTATCAGCTTTAGTGGCAGCAAATTTGTTCCCCTCGGTGATTTAAATATTCATAAAATTAACATTAATGGCTCTATACCCAGTGAATTTCTATTACTGTTTAGATTCATTACATTTTCTCTAACATATTCAGCTCCTTAGTCATTTTCCCAATCTCATTGATATGGTGTAACGTTTTTCCAGTAAATTGAATAGCTACCTAATCCCTCTTTGATCATTTTATAGTAAACTGTGAAGTTTATTTCCAGAAAGCAGATTGTTAACTGTGAAAATCTGTAAATTATTTATCTCCTCGAAACTATTTTAATGCTGATTTAGTTGTCAAGTATATTTTTATATAACAGTTTTAATTAAGTTTTTCAAAAGGCTTCCAAGCATATGTCCCTACCGCACACACATTTTGAGCTAAAAATATGATTTTTAGTTTGTTTTCTGATTTTTTTTTTTTTTTTTCCTGGAGTGTAAGAGAATATAGAAATGTATAGAAAAAAATTGCTACTTACTGGCTTCTAATTCAATTTGTGGTTGTAAGAGCTTCTTCCTCACCCAATTATGTGTGACCCTGGCAAACAATGGTGAAGGTGGAAAGCAAAAGCAAGGTGAGCCAGCAGGTACACAGCATTTCTGTGTGTGTGTGCAGGGCTGGGGGTGCTGCAGGGAGAGCTTGGTTAGAAGGAGATTCTGCAGAATGCTCAAGTCAGGGTCTCTTTGTTAAGAGACTTCTGGGCTCAGCAAGAGTGAGCTTTGTGTTCTGAAAGCTCCGAGTCAGGAAATTAATGCTTTATAATGGAAAGGGTCCAAAAAGGAGGACAGAGGAGTCACCAGGGTGATGAGAGGGATGGAGCACCTTTCCTGGGAGGAAATGCTGGGAGAACTGGGATGGTTCAGTCTGGAGAAGAGAGGCCTTGTGAGATCCAGTTCTGGTCCTGGAGTACCTGCAGGGAGCCTGCAGGAAAGGTGGGATGAGGCTGCTGCAAGGGCCTGGGGGGACCAGGACAGGGGATGGCTTCAGGCTGACAGAGAGCTGGGTTGGATGGGATATTGGGAAAATATCACCCTGTGAGGGTGGGCAGGCCCTGGCACTGGGTGCCCTGGGGAGCTGTGGCTGCCCCTGGATCCCTGGGAGTGCCCAAGGCCAGGCTGGAGCAGCCTGGGACAGTGGAAGGGGTGGGATGGGAGCATCCCTTACATCCCTCTAATCCAGGCCATCCCAGGAGATTCCAGATTCCCTTCCAAAGCAGTGAGTAGTGGAGGGTGACAAACCACCAGCCTTCATCACTGATCATTTGCTTTTAGCAGACCCATCCATGCTGACCATCTCAGTGCAGTTTTTCCAGCTCTGTTGCTGCTGGAAAATCCTGTTCCTCTGGGATTTCCTGACATTTCCTTGCTCCATTCGATGGACTTTGCTGCTTGTTTCTGGAACAGTGCTGGGATGGTGGGCAGTGTGCCCCATTCAGCAGTGTAAAGTGAAATGTGTGTTCATTTACTGAGTGCTCATTCACTGGGGTTGGTCACCCACCCTGCTCTCATTTATGCACTGATGGGCTGGAGCTCTGATAAGAGATCAGAGGCATGGAACACTCTGTGTTCACAGGATCGAGTTCTCTGAGCTTCCACAACAGATTGAAGAAAATTCAGACTCTCTACTGGGAATAGCCCATGGACTGAGCTAAATTCTGATACGGGATTTATTTATAATTCTACCACAACTACTTTAGCAGTTTCATAGTATAGGCAATTGAGTTTTGGTCCCAGTAATTGTTTATTCCTTTGTGCTGTTGAATTTAATCCTATATTTGTATCCTTTGGGTCTGAGTGTGTGGAACCTTTCCTGCACCAGCCATTCCCAGGAGTGCAGTGTTTGCTGTATTGTGTCCAACAGCACAGTGCTTGCAAGGATAAAATGGGATAAAAATGACTGAAAGGCTACAAAAACTTAAATTACTTTTACAGGTCCTGAGAATGTTGTTGGTCCTGTTGTTTTTGGGACTCTGAAATATTTTGATGATTCCTACAATTTTAAATTACTGGAATTATGGATATATTTAAAGAACTTTTTAGGAGCTCCTTCATATTCAGTTACTGTATTTTGTCTGCCAGGGCAGGAATATCAGCTTTACCAATAGGATATTCTCGTTCTTCCCTAGAAAAATCCTGTCCTTTGTCTTACCTGACAAGCCCTTGCCTCAGAATCTTCAGTCCTCACAGTAAAATGCATTGAGTAAGATTGCATGTAGCAAAAAGAATTAAAAATAATGCTAAGTGATTGGATTTTTTTAAAATTTATTTGTATATTTAAAAAAATCTGAACAGAAAAATATATGATCGGGTGGAAAATGGGATCCCAATATTTCCACTCAAAACCACACAGCAAATATTCAGCACCATTTCTGCCAGCAATGGAGATGTTGTCATTCTTCATTATGATGTATCAGGGCATCTTTTAAGGAACTTTCTGAGGTGATCTGGAAAACTTCAGATGTTGTTGACATTTTCTGTGTTAAAGTGATATACTGGAACAATTGCCTTTGGGTGTTTATAGCAATATATTTCTTGCAGTGCTTTTCTGATTTCATCTTCTAATATGCCTGGAACAGGGAGTACTTTTCTTTTTTCCACTGATGAGTGTGCTCTGCATGCTGTGTTTGTGTGCATGCACTGAGCAGTGTGGATGGAGGTGTCCTGGTTATTTATAACTGAAAGCAATTATTTTTACTCTGAATTTGTAACAGCTCCAGCTGTGGTTGTTTAGATAATATATAATGTTTATTCTTCTCTTGTACTATCCTGTCCACAAAAAACTTCATGCCTTCAGAGGAGGGAGAGTCTTCATTAATATTTGGTACAGCAAGCTGGTAAATGCAAGTTAAACCCCAAAAACTTTGGGCATGGAACCCTTCCTAAATATGAATAAATCAGAAATGTGTTCTGCTGCTACAGGGAGAACAATTCTCCTGCCTCAGTCTCATCTACTTTTAATACTGTAAGTTTGGTTGCCCTTTTTACACACAAACAAATTCTTTCTTCCTGCATCTCTTGTTGCACTTTTTGGTGTTACTTTTGCCAGGTGCCCTCTCCCATCCATGAATGTGTTGAGGTATTAACTCCAGATGCTCCTGTGTCCTGCAGCCTACTCTGTGACACACCCTGAATTTTCTGTCTTTTTAAATGAAGCAAGAATTATTACATGCATTTTCAAATATTAAATCGGTTACTGTGCATGGGAAGGATGAAATGACAGAATTTCCTCTCACCTGTGGACGGGTTTTGGCATTTTCTGCCCTAACTTTGGCTTTGGCATTTTCTCTGTTGAATTCTTTCCAAGGCCATCTAAACTTTTATTGAACAAACCCCTCAAGAGAGGGAAATAAAAGTGCCATAAAGAGTGGGATGAGTGAGATCTGTCTGCTTGTCTGCCTTCAGCCAACGGCAGGACAAGCTGCTGATCTTGCTGCTGCTCTTGGGTGCTGAACACTCAAGAAAAGGGAAGAATATTGTGGTGCATTAATTAGGCTGGAGGATGTATCCCAGTAATACCTGCATCAGCCCCACTAAGTCTGGATCAAGCAATTCAAAGACTGGGCTCGTGTTGCCAGAGCAGGGAGGGATCTGCACAGGCCTGTTTGGTAATACCTTGGCATTAAGATTTTAACTGTGCATGTTATGCTGAGGAGATGATTAATTGCTAGATTAAAAATAACTGTTTGATCTGGAAATATCTAATGCCTGCTGTCCACAGAGATTGGTATTAGGACAACTAACTTCTGTGGAAGTTCATAAAGCACCAGCCTTGTCTTGTCTTGCCACAGGCCCTTCCCTCAGCTGGAGCAGAGGGAAATGGTGTTGCTTCAATTCTGAGCCCAAAGCCCCTCAGAGGTCATGGCAGGCACCACAGCAGTTTTGTGCTACAGAAAGGCTGCAATTTCCATGCTCCCCTCACTTAAACCGCTGCACAAACCCACCTAAGTATTGCACTGAAGCAGATTAACGCAGCAGTGAGTGCTGTGTCTGCAGACATCAAGCAGGCCCAGTTAAGTACAGCCAGAGAGGCTGGGATTTGCTCAGACATCTCCCCAAATTCCCCCTGTGAGCTCTGCCTTTGGCACAGCCCTGTCACCCAGGTGGGCAATCCCTGCTCAGCTGCCCGTGCATGGCTGAGCTCACAGCACTGTCCCTGTGTGGGTGAGGCTGACCAGGGATCTGCCCACGGAGCTCCAGCCAGCCCAGGTCTGATGCTGTGAGCTAACCCAGGGATGCCTTAGGCTTTGAGCTTTTCTATTTTTCATGTGTTTGTAATCCTGCAGTTCTTTTGTGAATAACTCTAAACTCCCTGTACAGTGTGAGCTGCTGCTCTCCCATTTTGGTCAGACACAACAATTCCTCTCCAGGGGAAGGAATTCCCTTTCCTGGGAATCAAGGACACCTCACTGCCTCAGGCCCCAAGAGATGTAAACAACAGTGAGTTTGGGGGGAGCAAATTTAGGGTGAACTAATTCGTTACCTGAAGCTGTAATTAGAAAATTAACCCCCAATATGCAAATGCCCCAAACTTACAGAAGTATGAAAACCTTCATCGTGAACCACCATCTGTTTTTGGGTGCAGCCCCTGGGGGACTTTGTCTGCCCTAAATGTACCTGGAGGCCCTTCAAGAAATAGAACTGCTGTTATTCCCTTAGTTTTGTCTGGCTCTGCTTTTAGGTAGCCAAAAAAGGCATCACCAGGACATGGGGGCCGTGTCACCTCCCCCCTCAGGCAGTGGCTCCGTGCAGAAGCACCAGGCAGTGCTGAAGGAGAGGAGCTGATCTCACAGGTTCCAGGACAGGAACATCTGGCTGGGGATGGTGAACAGCTGGGCAAGCACAGCTTCACCCTGCCCAGCTGTTTGTTCAGAGAGCAGCAGGCAGGGCTGTCAGTGCCCACCACGCTGGAGCCTCAGCGCTGCCGGCACTCCTGGCGTTTCTGTTTGACTTCCCAAAGACACTTCACTCAATCT